>JAJIBD010025113.1:97500-248143 GCA_021461705.1 Cryptotis parvus
ATGAACCCTCCTCTGGAGAGGAAAAGCACCATAAGCTACTAGGACAGGCAGTTCCTTCCCAGTAGCCCCCTTGCCTTCACCTGGCCTCAGAAGGAAGAAGACTTAGCTATACATCCTAAATAACTCAGCATTCACCCAACCTTAAATGTTACTAATTTGTTTTATTTTGTGTAGCTTCTCTGTCCTTGTACCCTGTCGTTAGACATGAGCAACTTGTCCATAAATAAATGATAATAAGGGTTCAAAAACAGTACAGGGGTTGAAACACTTGCCTTGCACATGGCTGACCCTGGTTTAATCCCTGACACCACAGATGGTCTCCTGAGTACCACCAGGGGTGATCCCTAAGCACGAAACTAGGAGTAAGCCCTGAACACCTCCAGTGTGATCCAACACCCCTTCATAAAAATTAAAATAATAAAGGATAATTTGTTGATATTTTAGCTTCTTGCTTTCAAGAATTGCCAATTTGCATTCTTTGCAAACATTTGTAGTGGTGTCTATATTATTAATGAGTGAATGAATGAATGGCTTTTGGACCGTGCTCAGGATACACAACAACTGAATTGGTGTTGGCCACATCTAAGGCAAGTACCTTAGCCTTGTACCAATTTTTCTGACTCTGTTTTTTGTTTGGGGCCATAGCTGGAGAGACTCAGGGCTTATTCCTGGCTCTGCATCTAGGGATAACTCCAGGTAGGCTCGGGGAACTATATGGGGTTCCAGGGAGTGACCCTGGGTCAACCGTGTGTAAGGCAACTGCTCTACCCACCACTGTATCCTCACTTTTGTTTATTGGACCACACCCAAACATGCTCAGGGTTTACTCCTGGCTCTGGGATCATTCATGGAGAGGGTCAGAGAAACGATATAGGGTGCTGGGAATCAAACTTAGGTCATCCACATGCAAGGCAAATGCCCTGCCTGCTGAGTACAGGCCCTCTGGCCTTGTATTATTAATTTATAGGAGATTTAATGTAAAGTAATATAGTTATTACATTTGCTATAAAAAGATGAAGAATGGCACACTGTTAAATGTCAGGCACTCATCCACATTCCTCTGATTGTACTAACCTGCTGAATTCTGAGTTACTATAATCAGCCCCAACTGGACACTCCAGCCTGAAGTTGGGAAACGCGCCCCAGGCACCCGCACCACTGAGATTGCATCACTTACCAGTGAACCTCTGACTCAGTGCAGGAAAACATTTACTTTGAACTGTACTTTGTAATTTTTCTTTCCAAAAGTTTCTAACTAATACAGCAGTTCTCTCCTGAGAAGTCTCATTAAGATGGGACGACGATGTGGAGGGCTAATTTTACTGGGATTCTGGGCTCCCCTTGCAGGGTCCAGGGGCACTAGATGCCGCTGCTTCTCAGGCATCCAGAGCCCCAGTTTTGTTGCTTGTGAAAGGTGCCTACCAGTTTTACAGTTTGACGGCTTGGCTCTGTCCAAGCTGTATTGCCTGTAGGCAGGGCCCCACCATCACCTTCTTACTTCATCTGTTAGGAATAAGATGTTTCTCACCTCACAGGGCCAAGGCTGGGACTATTCCCTTTGACAGAAAATTCTATCTAGTAAAGAAGGAAGAAAAGGACAGCTAGAGAGCACTGTTAGGTAACAGGGAAGCTGGATCACCTCCTAAATTTACTTTGAGAATTATCCAAGAATGTTAATCGCAGCTTTACCATGGAAGGAACATTTTTTTTTTTGGGGGAAGCAGAAGCCAAATGCATAAGCCCGCCTGGTTTGTCTCCAAATGCTCCATCAGCCCTGGTTCCTCCCGCTGAACTGAAACGGTTCCTTCTTTGGGGGAAAGTGTGAACTTGAGGTTCTGTTGATTCTTCAAAAAGATCAACAGAGTTTCGCAGCATATCGGGAGGAAAGGCATTTGCCAAAGACTCATGCTATGAATAGCTGGCTTTATTTCTGGGATGCCTTCCTAGACAAAGTTCTGATATTTATACACTCCACTCAACATGAAAAGAACCACTAAAACAAACTTGAAAACCGGATGATGAATAACACCGGACTCTTACTTTCCTTCTAACTGAAAGAAACATCGAGAAGTAGGAGCTCAGACACTGTGGCACCCACCCAGGGGAACTTCCCGGCACCTAAGTCAGAAATGCAGAGGGCCCAGCCAGTTCAGCCAGTTCAGCAGAAATTTTACTCATGGACCCACACAGGGGTCGTCCTGGGCTTCTGAGGCTCAGTTCTCCCCTCCACACCCTTTGGATTCACTGGGCACTGAAAGGGTGAGTGAAAGAGTTAGGGGGGAGAAGAAACATGTACTCAGCAATAATGTCTGCTTTGCTCCTGTCCAGTGTATTAGCTTTTCACTCTGTGTGTGTGTGTGTGTGTGTGTGTGTGTGTGTGTGTTTGAGGCTGGATCAAACCCAGAGTCTCACACACACAAGGCTGGCATTCAACTGCCCTGGCCCCTTTCCTTATTTATTTTTAAAGAATCACTTGATCACTTGACATCCCGTTATTCATTGATTTGCTTGAGCGGGCGCAAATATTTTTTTAAGAATAATGCCATTATTTCTTATACTCTTTTCTCTTTTGCTGTTGTTTATTTAGTGAGGGTGAGGGCTCCACAGGGGAGTCTGGCCCCCCTGCTCCTGCTGGGTGATACCTGACCCAGCAGTGTGGGCCTAAGTGTTTGGTGCTAGGGTTCAGAACGCTGGGGTCAGCAGGTCCAGGCCTAGTGCTGAGGGTAGGGCATGCCATGCCAGGGATCAAATTTGTGACCTTGTGGGGCTGGAGTGACAGTGGGGAGGGTGTTTGCCTTGCTCGCAGTCGATCCTCGGCATCCCATATGGTACCCTGAGCACCACCAGGAGTAATTCCCGAGTGCAGAGCCAGGAGTAACCCCTGAGCATTGCCTGTTGTGACCCAAAAAAGAAAAAAATATTTGAGACCTCGTGTATTCCAAGTATCCAGCCCAGCCCTTGGAGCTATCACATACAATCACACATTTGGAGCCCTTGGAACCCCAATATTTGAAATATTCTGATGGCCTCCAAAGTCCCCTAGACCCTGGCATGTTTGATCTCACCTTATTTGGGAGCACCTCACCCCAAAATGGATAAATCAATAAAAATAAAATTAACAGTATGAGTCTTGATTAGGCTTCAAGAAAATAAAACCGAGTGAAACAGAAGAAATATTTGCGATCAAGACAAATGTATGTTTACACCTAGACTTGCGCTCCACCCAACCCACACTAGACTTGAGTTATGACTCTCAAAATCTAGATTTTAAAAAATTTCACATCATAAAAAAAGTTAAAATGTTTAAGTGCTTCATTGCTTCATGTTTTCCATTTTTTTTTTTTGGCATTAAAGTATTAACCTCATGAAAATAAACAGCTCTATAAGCAAAGAGGTGGGATCAGAAATATCAGGGTGAAAAACAAAAAACAAACAAACAAAAAAAAACAGGGGCGGAGTGATAGCCCAGTGGGTAGGGCGTTTGTCTTGCATGCGGCTGGCCCATGCTGGTCCGGGTTCGATCCCCGCATCCCATATGGTCCCCGAGCACCGCCAGGAGTGATTCCTGAGTGCAGAGCCAGGAGAAACTCCTGAGCATTGCCGGGTGTGATCCAAAAAAGCAAAAACAAACAAACAAAAAGAAATATCAGGCTGATGACCCCCCACTCCATGAGGACCTCCATTTTCCACATCCGGACTTCCCCCTCGTCAGAACTCCACCCAGCAGACCAGCCTATCACAGCCCAGCTCATCCAGATCCACCCCTGCTGCAGTCTTTTTTAATCCGGCCCAGGTATGCTGATCCAGAGACAGACATGGGGCAGAGCTGCTACTGGCTCTCACTGTGTCCAGACGCTCATGAGGTACCCGGGAGGGATGGCAGGTTCTAGCCCTGGCCCACCACCCCAGCAGAGCCTCACAACAAGCCAGACGACCCCCACTCCGTGAGGACCTCCATTTTCCACACCGGACTTCCCCCTCGTCAGAACTCCACCCAGAAGACCAGCCTATCACAGCCCGGCTCACGTGGGCGCAAGCGGCCATGTGGTTCATCAATAAATGCTGGATTTAGAGATGACTGCAAGAGTATGCTACCCGCACGGCAGAGCCTGGCAAGCTACCCGTGTCGTATTTGATATGCCAGATACCAGTAACAATTATAGACCTCATTCCCATGACCTAATGTTATGGTTTGAGGCTCTTTATGTTTCTGGAGCAAGCAGGTGCCCTTGGGCTCTACTTGCATGAGACAGGACATATGGAGATATTACTGGTGCCCGCTTGAGCAAATCGATGATGAATGGGAAGACAGTGATACAGGCTGAAAAGAAACAAACAGAAAGATTAAAGGAGCGACAGTTTGGTGTGTTTGCGAACAGCTGGTGTCACTCGTGGTTAAGGAGCAAACAGAGGCTGGAGGGAGGTGTGATCAGTCAGATTGTGTCAGTCCTAATATATTGCACTAGAGGGGTGTGGGATTTGCTCCCCAGGTGGTGCTCGGGAGGCGGGGGGCCTCATAGATGTTTTTCAGCTAATTGAACCCAGAAATTAAATGCAAGAGCCCGGCGACTCCCATGCTACTGGGGTCCTATAGTACTTGGGGTTGCCTAAGCATTGATTAGGCCCTTCCTATGGTGGTAGAGACTGAACCAGGCTGGATGTGGGCTGCTGGGCAGGCACTGTGCTATCTCCCAGCCGCTCGTATCTCATGGAGAGTATGGAGGAAGAAATTCCTGGGGCAAAAGCACAGAGTGCTTCTTTGTCTATTTATTTTAATCACTGCAAGTAAGGTCTAGGCCACACAGATGGTTAAAGAGGAACCAATTCTCTCTCACTTTCTCTCTCTCTCTCTCTCTCTCTCTCTTTGTTTTTTGCTTTTTGGGTCACACCTGGCAATGCTCAGGGGTTTCTCCTGGCTCTGCACTCAGGAATTATTCTTGGCGGTGCTCGGGGGATCATATGGGATGCCGGGATGGAACCAGGGCCGGCATGGGCCAGCCGCGGGCAAGGCAAACACCCTACCCGCTGGGCTATCGCTCCGGCCCTCTCACTTTCTCTTAATGTTTGTGCGTTTCATGATTATGTTTTATGATTTTGTCAACACATGGACATTTAGGAAGAGGTTCCCACACTTAGCCTGCTATATCCTTTGAAAAACAAAGCAACTGAGTTTTGTACCCTGCCTCTCCCTGAAATCTCTCCCTCCTTTAGGTTTGACCCCAATCAAAACGTAGGCAACCCCCAGTATCACAGGACCCCAGCAGCGTGGGAGTCCTCAGGTTCTTGCATTTAATTTCTGAGTTCAATTATCTGAAAAACACTTCTGAAGTCCCCAGGCCTCCTGGGCACCACCTGGGAGTAGATTAAAAAGCCCCCAATTGTGCGTGAGGCTATTTCTGCTCCTCCAATCCCCTCCCTGACAGTATGACCCCCTCATTGGAAAACAGTGATTCTGAGCCCCTGCACCCCATGTCCCCTACTGTTCTCTCTGCTGAGATGCCCTTGGTGAGGTCCGTGTTTGTTGAACCACTCTCAATAGGCTGAGAGTGTCTCTCAAGTAAGGTTTCCTCCTATAAAACCCAAATCCAACTGATAGGTAGGTGTGTTCCTTCAAAGACCCCTAGATGCCACCTAGGAAAACATTCTCACCTTACTGATGAGGAAGAGAAAATCCCCACTGATTTATGGCCGAGGCAAGTCAGCACAAGTGTCCTGAGTCAGGAGTTTTCAGAGTCCAAAGCTTCTCCTTCCACAGATCCAGAACTAGCAACACTGAACCCCAAGCAGGTATGTGGTTGAAGTTGGTATTGATACCTAATGATGGAAAGTTCCAGGAGGTCGGAGTGAGGGGGTCCTTTGCCCCCTCTCCCACTCTGAGTTCTCCCTCACTCCTACATGTTTTCACCCAGGACAGTGAGCTGTGCATCACCAGCACAGGCAAGGGACAAGGCAAGGGGCAGGTGGGTCTTTCGTAAGGTAAACTGTGGATGAGAAACGCTTGTGCAGTTTTGACTTTAGATACTGTTAGAAGCCTTAATAGGGGCCGGAGCAATAGCCTAGCTGGTAGGGCGTTTGCCTTGCACGCGGCCGGCCTATGCCGGCCTGGGTTCGATTCCCGCCATCCCATATGGTCCCCGAGCACCGCCAGGAGTAATTCCTGAGTGCAGAGCCAGGACTAACCCCTGAGCATTGCCGGGTGTGACCCAAAAAGCAAAAAAAAAAAAAAAAAAAAAAGAAGAAGCCTTAATAGATGGTTTCCCCCATTCCAGAATATCCTCATTTTCTCTCTTCATTATCCATCTCCTTGACTAGGAACTTCAGCAATGAACAGCAACAAGACCACGGAGGGCCCAGGGAAGACACAGCTCTCCCCCAGCTAAAGCTGCACCATGAGTCTCACGCTTGTTTAAGAGCCTTCATAAGCAGACGCACAGAGCGGGCAAGTCCAATGCTTACCATGGTGCCCAGCAACCTGAGAACTCAATTACTGGCTGTTACTGACAGATAGTACAAGGTTGGTTCTTGGACAGAAAGATGTCAAATGTCTCTTCTGATTTGAAGCTTGGGAATGGGGAAATGGCAGGAGAGAGAAAGAGAGCAGAAATGGGAATGCTGATCTCTTTTTAGACACTGCCTATCTGAGGGGAGCAATGTGATACCCCATGTCTGTCCCTTCTATGGTTCACTGCTGTGCACCATAGAGCAGTAAATGCTGATTTGTGAAGGCTGCAGGAGAAAGGCCTCCTGAGAGGGAGCCTGGGAGCCATCGGACAGGTCCCTGGTTGTGGGATTGATTATTACTCAATACTTCGCTTGGTTCTGCGTGCAGTGGAGAACTCTTACAAGAACAGTATGGGGAATGGGGTGGGGGACAGGGGAGGATGTCAGGTGTGAAGTACAGCTAGTTTCCTCAAGAGGAAACTAGAGGGAGGAAAATATTCCCAATAGGCTCTAAACCACTATTTCCCAATTGGGAGTGGGGAATCACACTATCTGGGAGAGAGCGGGCTGGAAGGATGGAGAAAGAGTGAGAGAGGGAGGGGGGGAGAGAGAGAGAGAAGGAAAAAAGGAAAGGAAAAAAAGAGAAGAAAAAGAACTTTTGCTTTAAAGTGTCTAATGCAACAACAGCTCTTTTCTCCCCATGCATTCTAAAAGCTGTCCCATTTGGCCTCCTCTGTCCCCTGGGACTTGTGTTCTAAGGCAGTTTCCCTGAGTGAGTCCTAGGTATGCTTAGGTTAGTTATTCTGAGCTTGTATTTCCTTTTCTTCACTGTCTTTCCACTGCTTTTAACAGATGCTAAACAGTCTTCTGTAAAGACAGTAGGGACCCAGGGTTGGCACTGAGTATCAAGTATGCATGGAAGAGGTGTTCTGACTAAGCTCTGGGCTGGGACCTGGGACAGTGACCTGAAACAGGTCAGCAGCCATCTGTTCTTGCTTTTTATTTTAGTTTTTTGCTTTCTGGGTCACACTCGGCAATGCTCAGGGGTTACTCATGGCTCTGCATTCAGGAATTACTCCTGGCAGTGCTAAGGGGACCATATGGGATGCCGGGGATCGAACCCGGGTCGACTGCGTGTAAGGCAAATGCCCTACCCGCTGTGCTATCACTCCAGCCTCAGCCATCTGTTCTTGGGACCCTCCCCCCACCTCCCAGCATCTATGCAGCCCGAATGGAGCCAAGACATGGGCCAGGCAGCTGGAGAGTCTCCCTCTGCACTCCAAGAAGCCTCCTGATGAAGTCACCAGACCTCAGCTGTCTCACCCCTTGGGTAAATGAGAGTCTGGCAGATGCCTTTTCCCACCCGAATGCCAACTGAGCCACACTGTAAAAGGCTAAAGGAGGGGGAAGTCGAAACCAGCTGAGATACGTCATCATTTGCATCTACCACCTGGCTCATCTCCAAAACTTTGAGGAATTTCCTTGCCCCGCCTAGATGAGACACTCATTGCTCCCACGTCCTCTGAGCCGCGTTCTTGCCTTTCCACAAACTCATGTCTCTAATTCCCCTAGAGAGACCGACTGCAAGCAGGGTTCTCCGGCTCTCCCTATGCACATGGGCTTTTATTGCGCTCTTAAAATTTGTTTCTTTCCCCTCTTGATTTTATTTCTTTCCTTCCTCTCTTCAATCCCCATTCAGAATATTAAAGAATTAAATTCCACACTGAGTTCCTCAGGTGAGGTTAAGGGACTGTTGTGCACACAACTGAGCCTCGCTGGCATGCATGCATTACAGATTGCACTCATCTGATCTGCAACTCATACTGGCTTTTGCTCTCAAAATCTTAAGGTTTTGTTTATTCAGGTCACACCCAGTGATGCTCTGGGCTTACTCCTGGCTCTGCCTGGACGCAGGAATTACTCCCAACAATACTCAGGGGATCATACACAGGATGCTGGGGATGAACCCAGGTTGGCCTCACGCAAGGCAAGTGCCCTACCCATTAGCCTCATGCAAAGAATTACTCCTGGCGGTGCTCAGAGGACAGGAGGGATGGCGGAATTGAACCCAGGTCTGGAGCATGCAGACAAATGCCCCACTGGTTGTGCTAAGTTTTTTAAAGTTTATATTACCACCAAGGAAGGTGAATGAAAGGAAGCCCCAAAGGAACAGAATGTCCGGAAGCAGCAGCTAAGTGCAAGAGCTCTTCCACTGCCAGCTCTAAAATTAAGATTCCTTGGCCTAGAGGAAGAAGGAAAAGAGGTGTCTGGGCCTTGACCAAGTGGTCCAGGTTTGCCTCTATCAGGGCATGAAAAGGCAGTGAGACTCTAAAAGGAAGAAGTTGGCTTGCTGGGAGAGCCCAGAGAGTGAGGGGGCTTTCAGGGCTAAACCAGAAGAGTCTCAGGCAAACTGGGACATTTGGGCCCAGTGTCCATCCATGCAGGTGGGTCTAGAGAAAACCTCAGGCAAACAGATGTCTCTTGGGCAGCCTGTGTACCTAGGGACAGCCAACACCTCCTCAAGGCTCCAGGAGGGGAGAGGTCAAGAGAAAAAGATGAAATTAACTGCCTGCTTCTTCATGTAGAAGCTCAAAGCCAGGAGCTGAGTTGAGAGACATGCCACATGCAAGTCTTTCTTGCTCATCTGAGCTAGAGATTCACATGCAGATTCATGTGGCAAGCAAAGACAAGATTCAGCGGCTGGGAATGCAAAGCAAAGTCAGACGCCAGACTGTTGCAGAACATGAAGCAGTGGGGCTGGATCCGAGTGGTTTTCATTCCCTCCGTCCTGGGGAATCACATCTCCCTTCATTCTATTTTTTGCGGTTTAGGAACTTTCTCTAGGTCTTGGCCGATTATCACTTCTTTCTCCCAACCAGTCTCAATGTCTAGGACAAAGACATTGGGGAGCGACCACTGAGAAATTGACTCCCTGGAAGGGCCTGTGTTGAGAAGGCGATGGACTTCAGAGGTGGGTAGAAAAAAAAGACGTCTACAATCACGGATTACAGAAGCAAACCCAAAGAGAAATGACATGGAGAAATTGGTCTATCATGAGGAAGATCAGGCTTAGGGTAGGAGATATTTCATGTATCAACTACATTGAATTTGGGAATTATTGAAACTGATGTTATATTTATGCATTTGTTGGGGGTGGGGCTCTCAAGCAAGCTCAGGGGCCCTGGGGGAGGCTCTCCAAGTGACTGTCAACTAGGCTGGACAGTTCAATGCTCAGGGCTGGTACTACAGCACTGACTGGGTCCAGCAGTGCTAAGAACCATCCGGGCCACAGCCAGTGTTGCTTTTGGGGGACAACGGTTCTGGGGGTTGAATCTGGTCCTTGTATGTATGAGGTATGTGTCCCAGCCCCGAAACCCTTACATTTCCTAAGCTTCTTTTCAATTTAATTATTGCTTTTTGGAACACACCTTTCAATGCTCAGGGGTTACTCTTGGCTCTTCACTCAGGAATTACTCCTGGCAGTACTCGGGGGACCATGTGGGATGCTGGGGATTGAACTTGGGTCGGTTGCATGCAAGGCAAATGCCCTCCCTGCTGAACTATCACCCCAGCTGTGACATTTCCTAAGCATTTAAGGTCATTTTGAGAACTTTATGAAATTGCTTACATTACTTACTTATGAAATTGCTTCCCTTATTTATGAATCAATCCCCCATGGAACGTCTAACCCGGCTATCACTGCAGAGGATGGTGGCCCCACCTCAGTGGCCAGCAGGCATAGCACAATCCCGTCAGTGGGTATGAAGAACAAAGGGAGCTCGTGTTTGGCTGTCAGAGCTCATAGGTCAAATATGCCTCATCAAAGCTCAGTGAGAGCTTCCTTACTCATGGAGGGAATAGATTTTACTGACTCCAGGGACAGTTTTTAGAGATCATTGTTAAAAACACAGGTACTCTGTATTAGCATAGTCCAGTATATCTAATACCTGTCCTGCCAGGGACTTACAAGGAACATGAAAAACTTGTTTCAAGCACTATGTGGAGCTCAATCAGGGAAAATTATGCAAATGGTGCTTTCAAGGGATGCATGGAGCCAGTTTGTTGCACAGGGTCCCAGGAGCCTTTGGGAGGCAGTGATGCCATAGATCTTGCCTGCCAAGGGGCTGAGTTGTGCGAGGTGTCCTCTTAAGCTCAGGTCCTGATCGGGCTCCTGGTTACAGGTGTGGATGTGAATGTGAGCTTCCCTCTCCAACACACTTAATCTGAATTCTTAAGTTCGAAAGGGCTGTTCTTCACGATTCAACTCCCCTCAGACAGTCAGGAGGCAGCGGTTTGGCTGAGAGTGGGGTGGGGAAG
This sequence comes from Cryptotis parvus, assembly GCA_021461705.1. Lineage (NCBI taxonomy): Eukaryota > Metazoa > Chordata > Mammalia > Eulipotyphla > Soricidae > Cryptotis > Cryptotis parvus. The sequence continues at coordinate 108,259 of JAJIBD010025113.1, forward strand.
AAAGCTGTGTCTGGATACCACGTTTCCAGTGATTCTGATACTCTCCTAACTGACCGGGCGCCAGGATTTGTCCCAGGACTGCAGCACTGTGCTAAGCGCCACAGGTGAAACTCAGAAGGTTAGCAGGATGATAATAACAAAACCTCATGACTTACACTAATTGAGTACATGTTCCTACAAACCAGACAAAACTAAAAGTGCGTAAACATGATCGCCTGAATTTTTTTTTTTTTTTGGGTCACACCCAGCGATGCTCAGGGGTTACTCCAGGCTTTGTACTCAGGAATTAATCCTGGCAGTGCTCAGGGGACCATATGGGGTGCCAGGGATCAAACCCGGGTCAGCTGCGCATAAGGCAAACACCCTACCCGCTGGACTATTACTCCAGCCCCCTCCTGAAATACTTATAACAACACTGGAAGTAGGTTTCTTTGTAATCCCCAACTTGGTACACAATATAATTGGGAGAGGAGAGTGGAGGAATGCTTAGATGAATAAGGTAACTAAAAATCTCTTCTCTTCCCACTACAAAAAAGAAAATAAGGGAAACTAATAACCACTGTGCATGAACTAAGAGTGAGGTGCCATGCTATGTGAATTGGTGATACTTAGTTTCTATATTAATTTTCTCCATTGGGCTCCTCCTGTCTCTCTGCTCGTGGAGCCGTGCATGTGCTCCAGCCTGTGAGCAACCTCTAGTTCTTTAGAGCCTTCCTTGAGTCAGGAAGGATTTTACAGAACAATCTAAGATGACAACTGCTCTCTGGGCCTTTCTCCCAAAGGAGGGGATGCTGGGCCCCCTTGAAGAAGAGGGCGTGGGGCCTCACCCTCCTAGCAATCCCCAGCAGGTGGGACCTGCTCCAGAGAGGCTGTTCCTAAGGAAGCCACTTAATGTCTCATCCCTAAGTGCACCCAGCTCAGAGCCAGGCCCAGGAAGCAGAGAAAGCAGAGTGCTCTCCCCAGACAGTCTGGGGCCTCGAGAAATAGGTGTCTCAATTCCTTTCTATCTAAAGTCTGGGAGTGGCATTTGCCAGCAAGCAGCTGGGCCATCAGGATTAGCAGCATCTATAAATGGGCCTTAATGCAAACGATCATGCTGACACGCATGTGGGTTTTGCTCTCAAACATGCACATGCGGAGGGGCCTGTCTCGGGGCTCACAGCATCAGCTGGCTGTCCCGGAATAACTGGGCCCCACTCCCAGGGCGGGAGAGGGCTGCCCTCATGGAAAGCCGCCCAGCTACTGAGACCTCAGCACCCTCTTCAGATTCTTTAGATCATTTTCATAATCTGGAGAAACTGCCCAATATCCACCCCCTCCCAGAGATGCACATGCTGCTCTGGGGGAGGAGGAAGTCCCTGGAGATGTACCAGTTGGCTTGGGATGAACCAAGACCTGACATGGAAAAGTCACCCAGAATCTTGGCTATTGACAGCACAAGAAAGAGAATCATTGAAATGGAGCTAGCTGCGAGGGCGGGGAGTAGGGTGCTGGTGGAAGCCCTGCGATATTACAAAATCAACCCTGCCGTGAAGGCTTTGCAGACAAGACCAACATTATGTACAGTGAAAAGAAAGTCCTGGCAAGCAGTACAGGTTGGGGGAGGCACAGTGAGGAAAGGAGGGAGAGATGTGTGTATTTTCCAAGTAGGAACGAGTTTTTCTCTGCACTAGATCTGACAAGTTGATCCAGGAACTTTGTGACCTGTAGTCTTGCTAGGCAGGAAGGTAGGACGCAGTGGGTCTTTTTGATCAAATGCCAGAAACAGTGATCCACGCATGGATCTTGTAGCTCTGATAAGCAGAAACCAGGTATGAAAGGTGTTAAATTTGACTATCTCGGTCCACTGTTAAAGTGTCTGTGGTCACTTTACCAGGATCTCAGACCAGGTACTTGGTAGGTGGGACATGATCCTTATAAAGCAGTAGTGTTGGGGTGCTCGAGAGATCATACAGCAGGTGGTACACATGCCTTGCATGTGACTGACTTGGGTTTAATCTCTGATACCCTCCTTGTATTTACCTGAGCATCACAAGGAGTGAGTCCTCAGTGTGGAGCCAGAAGTAAGTCCTGAGTACTGCCGGATATGGCCCCCAAAACAAAGCAGTGCTGTGGAGAGCACACAGACCATGGCTCCTTTTTCTCTGCCCACACCTGCACTTAGGGTCACTTAGAGATTCTAGAGGTTCAAGTCCAGTACAAAAAATACATTGCAAAAATAAAAAATAAAAAAAAATTCATTGCGATCTCTATTATTCCAGAGTTAGCCTTTATTGATACCAAAAGCTTCCATGCTCCCCACCCTACCCCCTCACCAATCCACTTGCTTGGAATAGCTCCTAGCACCACTGGGTATGATCCACCGCAGAAATGACCCTGTCTTTTGGACCATAATTAAAACACCTGTGCTCAGTGTCTCTCCCATTGGGCATCAGGCAATCCTGTATCCCCAGCACTCCATCAGCGATCACACAAAGGCCAGTAAATGATATGAGGACCTTGGATCCTTGATCCTAACCCCTTCATTTTAGAGAAGCTCAGTCAGGTGAAGGGATTCACCCATATTTCCGCCCCTCTGCCACAAAAAAAGCAGCATTCCCTCCTGCTGGCTATAGCTGAGGGGACCCTGCTTTTCCTGAGCTCCTGGCAGGAAAGCGAATGGTCCTCCACCTAGCTGGCTGCACAGCCCTTCACTCTGCCAGAGGGTAAAAGCACTGAAGAGAATTGCAGGGAAAAGGTGGATAATGAACAGGGGCCAGGAGATAGTACAGGTGCTGTAGGGTTAGGATATATCAGCTCTTGTGCTATAAGGTTAGGATATATCAGCTCCTCTTCCATCCTGCTGGAGTGAAATTCCTTGAGTGTCACTACATGGATCCTTGAACATTGCCAGATGCAGTCTTGTGGCCCTCTGTTCACCACTGCAGTGACCAGGTAACCCCTGGTATAGCAGGGCCCAAGCAACACTGCATCCTTGGGCCCTTGCATTCAGCCATCTGGCCTGGTTGGCCAAGAACTGCTGAAAGTGGCCCCCAGGGCTCTGGAACATTGATTGGGAGTCATTCCCCCCCACACACACACGCATCTACACACAAAAGCCACAATGAATAAAGAAGAGCCAAATAATTAGAAAAGTAGAATGCTAATTATGACAAAATAACTGCAACTGAACAGCACTTTAACCCAGGACCCAAGGAACACTACATCCTTGTATTACCAAATCAAATGACCTCCCTTCCCAAGAATCCCCTGTCCTTGGGACAGAGTGATAGCACAGTGGGTAGGGTGTTTGCCTTGCACAGAGCTGACCTGGGTTCAATCCCTGGCATCCCATATGGTCCCTTGTGCACCTCCAGGAGTAATTCCTGAGTGCAGAGCCAGGAGTAACCCCTGAGCGTCACAGGGTGTGACACTCCCCAAAAAACCAAAAAAATGGGTCCCCTGACCTGAGCATAATGCAGACTTCCTCCAGCACTTAACTAGCAACTCTCTGTCCTCGTGCATACATGGCTCATGTAAATGCCTCGTACTGTCTCCCCCATCTCCAAACTAGCCTGCCAGCAACTCCCAGGTCTGGTTTTGCTTTCTGCTGAATCTGTAACACCATCATGCCCAGGTTCAAAATGGTTCACAGGCAGCCTAAAGAGATCCTTGTGAGGATAAATAAACATGTAAACCATATAGATTATAAACACACACACACACATACACAAACACACACACACACACACACACACCCCACAGTATTTATGATGTAGAGACGAGAAAATGAGAAATGATGACAGATGGGGTTTAATCCTGCTCGGTGCAGCTGCAGGCTGGGTGTTTCAAACACGCAACTGCCACCTGCTCGCCCTCCTTGGGCCAGTGAAGATGGATTAGATGCTTACAAAAGAACAGTGAGGCTCCACCAGCTCTTAAGTAAAGAAGAGCACCTGGGTGCTGACTGTTATAATGGATCTCTCTCTCTCTCTCTCTCTCTCTCTCTCTCTCTCTCTCTCTGCATCTCCTACCTATGATGACACAAATCAAGAAAGATAAAACAGGTTTCAGCTCCCTTTAATGTGATTTCCAGAGAAATTGTCCTTTATGTCGCCTTCCAATTCCAAGGAATTCTTCGAAAGGGGAGTGAATCTAACTTCCGTTTCTCACTTCGAATCACTTTCCTTGGTCTGCTGCCAGCTCAGCGAGGGCCACCGTGCTGCTGCCTCAGCTCCAGTGTGACCATCTTTATTCTTGCATTTATAGTTCACTCTCTTTCTAGATTTAGGCCAGAAGCAAACATTCCCTTCTCCGTATATCCCCGGGACCCTCTTTCTTTTGCATTCTTCTGCTTCTCTCAGCCTCCCAAATCTCGGACTTGGGAGCAGAGTCGACTCCAGCTGGCTTGGCCTGTTCCTGCACGGGTCTCCCCCATAAAGATGACCCCCCATAAAGAGGTGGGTCGGGCCGGAGCGATAGCACAGCGGGTAGGGCGTTTGCCTTGCACGTGGCTGACTCGGGTTCGATCCCTGGCATCCCATATGGTCCCCTGAGCACCGCCAGGAGTAATTCCTGAGCAAAGAGCCAGGAGTAACCCCTGAGCTTTGCTGGGTGTGACCCAAAAAAGCAAAAAAAAAAAAAATAAGGTGGGCACCTAGTTCCTGCATTCCAGAATGTCACCCCATTTAGAGTCACTTGGGAATCCAAAACATTTCCAAGAGCACCAAAACCAAAATCCAAAGTACAATCCCCAAATCCAAAGGGCTATCCCCACTCGCTCCACTGGTTCCTTACAGAGCAAGTCTGTGTTTTGTTTTTGTTTTTTTTTTTTTTTTTTGGCTTTTTGGGTCATACCTGGCGATGCTCAGGGGTTACTCCTAGCTCTGCACTCAGGAATCAGTCCTGGCGGTGCTCGGGTGACCATATGGAATGCCGGGATTGAACCCAGGCCGGCATGGGCCGGCCGCGCTAGGCAAATGCCCTACCTGCTGAGCTATTGCTCCGCCCAAGTCTGATCTTTTTGAGTAAAGATGATCACTGCTAATGGCCCCTGTCACAAGCTTCTCCACCTTTAGAGAGCTGATTAAAGAGCAGTTGATGCAAGTAAACTTGTGCTCTTGGAAATGTTTTGGATTCCCAAGTGACTCTAAATGGGGTGACATTCTGGAATGCAGGAACTAGGTGCCTTCAGCTCTCAGAGCAGAGCAAACTGATGTGAACACAGTGGGGGCTGCTGAGTTTCCAATGTCTGAGCAGCTGAGCCCATGGGTGACACCATTGTGGAGCCCCAGCTCCTGCAGCAGCTAACAGTGGAGCTGCTATGTGGGAAGTCAGAGGAGGGGATATGTGTGTGTGTGTGTGTGTGTGTGTGTGTGTGTGTGTGTGTGTGTGTGTGTGTGTGTGTGTGTGCTAAGCACGTATGTTATATGTATGGGAGAGTCTGCATCCTGAACTCATCTTTCCTCTTGCCCTTCCCTCCGGAATTGGATGTCCCCAAAGTGACCACAAGGAACCCATTGGAAAGAACCTCACTTCCACGAAGGGGGTGTAAAAACAGGGGTGCAGAGAAGCACAAACGATCCTGATTTAACATAATACCAAGAGAAGAGAGAGCAGCTCAACCTCAGGGTCTTGTAGGACCAGTTGACCTTTCTGGGTGCTGGTGGTCCCATTCTTTCTGGGTTTCTTAGCCTTGATTTTTATGGATCTATAGTTTACAATAACATGTATTGGTAATGCAGTCCAATACTTTGGGGGAGTAAGTTACACACAGTGCACACAATTCTTGGAAGAACAAGGCCAGCATGTTACACTATTGCCAAACAGTCTGAGGGTTTGGCTAGACATACAAGATCACCCACTATTCTGAATTTGCTGCTGTATTTTGCTGTATTTTATATACTCTGGCTAAAAAATGATTCCAACGAACATGTATGCCAAGATCCTTCCCATGATCCTTCAAAGCAGAGCTTCACTTTAAGAAGACTCTACAATTCCTTGAACAATGAAAGCTGTACTTAATTTCAGTTATCAGACATTAAACATGGATGGTTTAATTAATCCCTTTACTTATAATAATACATTGATTTCTAGTGATAATGGTAATAAGAAGTACTTTTCTATGTACTATGAGATTCCTGTGGAGATTCAAATTGTGAAACAGTCTACTGAGTTTTCGAAATATCCCTTTGTGCAAATTTGACTAGGGGTTATTAAAATTTCCTAAATTACCACAGAAAAATAAAACATATATTTAGATTTCCATCCGAACATATATTTAGATTTCCATTGAAAGACCTAAGGGAGAAAGAAACCCCTGGAATTCAAGCAAATGTAGGATATAATTTTTGTCCTTATTTTAAAAGGGAATATTTATAACTAGAAAGGGAAAAACTGGTGAAATATATCAAAATTAAGGAGGTAATTCCTTTCCTACTTCAGGAAAATTATAGTTCTTGGAGAAGACTTTGAAAATTAGCTCCCAGTTGATATGTATTCTTACCCTGGGGTTTCAAAGCCTCTCTCTCTCTCTTATTTCTCCAACCCAACCCAGAATTTAAAATGAGCCAAGAAATACTTATTTTGTTCAACTTTAGTTGTCTTCCTCTTATCCTAGGGAAAGTACATTTCAAAGCTCTCAGCTCTAGAGGGGCTATGTTTATTGTATAGACCCATACCTAGAATAGTTTACTTTATAAATTAGCCCTCCTCCCCAGAATTTGAAGAATGACTTTAATGAGTTAAGGTTCTATAAACTTCAGGTCTATAGCTCTAGCTTTTTTTTTTTTTGTCCTGGGGATTGAACCCAGGGGTCTTCCACATGCTCAGGTAGGAATTTATAAACTGTAGTGAGATGAGTCAGTCTGCTTGCCTCTGGCTGTGCTCCAAATAACATTCACATTTTCAAAATCCAGTAGATGCATTTACCCACCCCCTTTCCTGTGGTTTCTCATTCCTTGGTTTCAGTTACCTGCAGTCAGTCTCTGTTGGAAATACTCTGGACAGTAAGGTATTTTGAAACATTTCATGGATATTACTTTTAAGGAGTAAATTGTTGTAATTGTTTTGCTTTATTATTAGTTACCATTATTATTATTCTCTTATAATAAGAGAATAATAAGAGAATAATAATTATTGTTTACTATTAATAAGCTGGCCCACCACCTCGGCAGAGCCTCACAACAAGCCAGCCCACCCCTCCTCACTCCACGGGTGCCGCCATTTTCCACATTTGGACTTCCCTCTCGTCAGAACTCCACCCAGCAGACCAGCTCATCACAGCCCGGATCACCGACACCCACCCTGCAGCAGCGTTTTTCTCAATCCGGCCCAGGTATGCTGGTCCAGAGACTCTCACACATGGGGCAGAGCTGTTCCTTGCTCTCCCTGTGCACAGCCGTTCATGAGGCAGTCGGGAGGCATGGCGGGTTCTAGCCCTGGCCAACCACCTCGGCAGAGCCTCACAACAAGTCAGCCCACCCCTCCTCACTCCACGGGTGCCGCCATTTTCCGCTTTTGGACTTCCCTCTCGTCAGAACTCCACCCAGCAGACCAGCCCATCACAGACCGGCTCGCGTGGCCGCTTGCCGCACAGTTCATCAATAAATGCTTTATTTGGAGGTGTTTAAAAGAGTTTGCCTCCCGCCGCAAGCCTGGCAAGCTTCTCGTGTTGTATATGATATGCCAAATTCCAGTAACAATTATATTAGGTCAGTCCCATGACCTAATATAATGGTTTGATGCTCTTTATGTTCCTGTAGCAAGCCGCCCCTGGCTCTACTGGCATGAGACAGGACATATGGAGATATTACTGGTGCCCGCTCTAGCAAATAGATGATCAACGGGAAGATCGTGATCATGATCGTGATTATTATTCTCTTACTGGGCCTAATTTATAAAGTGAGTGATCAAAGGTACAGATCTATACAATAAGTTTATACAATCAAGTCCATAGGATGAACTTGATCTTCCTCTGGGTGGGGGTTTTTAAATGTGTTTCTGGGGATTAGAGGGAGATACTACAGTTGAAAAAATTAAGAAACAAGCATTCTTGGCTCATGGAAAAACCTATGGCATTCAACTTGCTATGTTTATAGATAGAGTTGTGTAATAACACAGCCACACCATTCATCTGTCATTTGTCCATGGTTATTTTCTGATGACCATTGGGGCTGGAGTGATAGCCCAGCGGGTAAGGCGTTTGCCTTGCATGCAGCCGGCCTGTGCCGGCCTGGGTTCGATCCCGGCATCCCATATGGTCCCCGAGCACCGCCAGGAGTAGTTCCTGAGTGCAGAGCCAGGAGTAGCCCCTGAGCATCGCTGGGTGTGACCCAAAAAAGAAAAAAAATATATATATATATTTTCTGATGACCATGGCTGTCTGAGGAGTTGCAACCCAGACTGTAATGGTAGTCCAAAACACTTACACTTTTTGGGATTTTTCCAGAAAAATTGTACTTCTCTGAGCTATGAGATGGACCCTGCTGGGTCTCTCCCTCTAATCCTGTGGCATGTGGTAGAGACATACCTGGTTGAGATGGCCCAGACATTTGTCAAGGCACCAGGAACAGCAGAAACAGCATCTAAAGACGTATCTTGACAATGCACTGTGCTGCTGGGATCAAGCCCAAAACCAAAGAAACAAGGTTAGAAACAGCAAAGGACAGAAGTGAGCAGGGAATGTCTGCAGACAGTATGACTTGGATATTTTACTCCTGGGAAGTGTTGGTCTCTGGGTATGGGGGAAGCTCTACTTTCCAGATACTGTTTTATCACTGTCTTTATGGGCTTACTCCTGGGCTTGTCTCCTGGGCTTACTCCTATGGTTGCTGTCAGTCTCAGCTAAAAGGGAAAGGGGCTCGTCCATGTAACCAGGGAAGCTAAACTAGACCTTCTGATTCTACTAGGATCTTACTTGGTCTGTTTCTGTGATCTTTATTGTAAACTTTGCTCTTTCAAACTAAAGTTTATATTCAAGAAAATTCACTTCCCAGAGGTAATAAAACAAGGAATAAATTGTAGATACTGGTTGTGCCACATTAAAAAAAAATCACTTTGAATATTTTTTGACTGAAAATCCTACATTGAGAATTTCAGGGCTAAATCCAAGGAGGTAAATTATTAGTTTTTTGAAATGAAACTTGTACTTGGATATAGCTTGAGTGATAATTTAATAAAGCTTTAGGGAGGGTGACTGAACAATCTCATCTTACCCACTCTCCAGAGTTTAAAAAAAATCCTGAAAGCAATCCTGAAATAGTCCTCTACCAGGACCCCAAGAATAACGCAGCCTTATATGGACATTTTCTTGTCCCAGTGTTAATTCAATTGGATGCAACTTGATCTGGAAGCTTTTCAGGCTGGCTGCGGTTGTGAATGAGCCATTTAATGTAGGAAAGATCACAGAGAGACTGTGAAATGTTTAAATTGTAGACACTGGGTAGGGTTGTAAGGCTGCTGATGAAGAAGACTTTTATTAAAAAAAAACTTTTTAAACCCAAGAAAGGGCATATTTCTCCAACACTGTCTTTCTTCACCAAAAGGGAGTTTTGCCCCTTGGTCCTTGAGGGGTCTACAGAGCAATAAATTACTCTCAGCCAAGACAGGGGAGCTCATGAGTTTTTTTTTTTTTTTTTTAGATTTATGGAAGGCGATTTCCCCAGAGTTTAAAATGCACAGCCCCAGGGATGCCAGCTCCCCCTAGTGCTTATTGATTTATAATTATGCATTACTAACTATACTCACATATTATTCCCCTAAGAACTATTTCTCTAAGTTTCCTAGGATGGCAGAGTTCATTCAAACTGTAGAAACCAAAGTAACTAGATTTAACCAAGAAGTAAAAATCCCTCTCTGAGTCTTTAGACTCAACATTTCAACCAAAATGTTGAAAAACAATATTTCAATGGAAATATAAGAAAATGTGCTATGATCAGGGGCAATTACTTAGCCTGTATTTCCTGAGAAGCAAGCTAGATCATTTTATGGTAAATTCAATCCATTTTTCCTATTTGATATATGACTCTTATATTTGGACTATGAACTTGAAATCAACAATTCAGATTTCATCTTTAAAGATAACTAAACAAACCCTGGGTCCCAAATAACATTATGAACCCATGTGTCAAATTTACTTGGAACACATACCTATACTGAAAAGGTTGCTATCAAGTAAGTTTGTAAAACTCTTCCTAAAGCACCAATACACAGGCAAGGGGAGGCAATGCAGATTGTGTGAGAACAGAAAAGTTGGGCCAAGTCCAGCCTCCCCTTGTCTGGCAGGCCAGAAATACCATGAGAACAGCTGTTTTCCTGGTGTTCTGGTTTCCACTGGCATTCATAACCAAATGTGCATGGAAATAAAAACCAGCAAGAAGAAAAGCCCTGGGCACAAAAGCCCTACAGTTCTCTGTCTTTTGAGCTGAGATTTAGGTCAGCCTGCCCAGTTCTTACTCACAATTGTGCATGTGTACAAACACCAGTGTGCACTCGCACACACGCACACACACACACACACACACGTCTTAATTTCATACTTATTTCAGTCCTCTAGGAGATACCTAAAGCTAGGATATGCATTAAAGCAGAAACCAGCAACTAGTATTTCTCTCTTGCTGTATGTATATATATATTTTTTTCTTAAATAAAAGTAAGATAATTGTTCTTGAAATCTTGTTTAAGGGGCCGGAGCGATAGCCCAGCGGGTAGGGCGTTTGCCTTGCACGCGGCCGGCTCATGCCGGCCCGGGTTCGATCCCCGGCATCCCATATGGTCCCCTAGCACTGCCAGGAGTAATTCCTGAGTGCAGAGCCAGGAGTAACCCCTGAGCATTGCCGGGTGTGACCCAAAAAGCAAAAAAAAAAAAAAAAAGAAATCTTGTTTAAATTTCTTCTTAAGAATGTCTCTCTTGAAAAGAGATAAAGAACCTGCCATAGAGGCAGGCTAGGGGAGGGGGAAGGAATTGGGGACATGGTGGTGGGAAATGGGCACTGGTGGAGGGATGGATGCTGGAACACTGTAAGACCGAAACCCAAACATGAACATCTTTGTAATTGTATATTTCATGGTGATGTAATAAAATATAAAAAAAAAATTTAAAAAAGAATGTCTCTCTTGGGGCCAGAGCAATAGCACAGGGGGTAGGGCGTTTGCCTTGCATGTAGCTGACCTGGGTTCGGTCCCCAGCATCCCAAGTAGTCCCCGAACAACATCAGGAGTAATTCCTGAGCGAAGATCCAGGAGTAACCCCTGAGCATTGCCAGGTGTGATCCAAAAAAAAAAAAGAATGTCTCCCATTTGTTCAGGAATACAGTAAGCAGGAAAACTAACATACTACCGCTTCTCCACCTCACCTCCAGCAGGATCTTGGAGAAAACTCAACAAACACAGGCATAAACAAAATGGAGTCGGGGTGGAGTTGAGGAGCTGGAGCTAAAGGAGCTTCTGAATGGACACTGTCATGGTTCATTGCCCCACCCCCCACGACTTGCTGTAGTTGCCATGATTAACTCTTTCTACAAGCCATGCACTGGCCACATGATGCATGAGGCTGTTGCCTTACCTTCCCCTTCAAAGTGTTATAAATGTGCAGGAGGATGATCCTTGGAATCCTCACCACAGTGATTAAAAATGACCCTTTTACCACGGTTCCTTGATGGTAGCAGCAGAGAGTGGAGAGAGAGGAAAGGATTGGGTGATCAGGAGGGTCATTTTTGTTTCTGGAAACAAACCAAAACAAACAAACAAAAAAGAGATAATATTTTAAGACACTATTTTAAAAAAAATCTCCACAGTGATACAGTAACCAATTGACCAAAAATGTCTTCTTCAGTTTAAATTATGCCTTGGACCAAGCTAGTTCCTTTTGGTGACATTCAATATGACCATCAAAGACTACAGGAAAAAAAATTGTTTTCTTTAAATACTGAGGATGGAGGACTTCCTCTCTGCAATATCCCCTCCCCATGTAATTCTTAGTGTTGCCCCTTAATCTTGCATTTTTGGAGGCTTAATTGGGTGATACCCTCCGAATGGACATAAGTACACACACAACATTGCCAGCCTTGGCTGGTGATGAAAATCATCAAGTCACATGATCTGGGTCTGCTGCCCACAATGAGCTCAGCTGCCAGGAAAGGACATCCTGACCCTCCTGCAAGGCCCTAGGCTCCAAGAACAAGCTGATGTCCACCTCTTTAAAGGGCACTGCATGGTGAATCATTTACGGGACTCGTCATGACTCGGCTCAGAAAAATGCACAAGTCAGTTTCACAGGCTGGGGGTGTGTGGAAGAAGTGAAAATGAACAGAACGGACACAGCCTTCATTCTCCCCTAGACCTAAGAGATAAAAACAAAAGCGAGTTGCTGCAACCCACCGCCCACCAGCTGACCCTCTGACTTCTCGCTGGTGCCAGTTCTAGAAAACAAGGTCCTTTCCGAGAAGCAGCTCCATAGAATCCAAGTGGAGCTTGGTTTCTTCATAATGGATTGTTCTACAACTTGCACTGGTTGCTAATAAGTCACTGTGAATTCAGGATTTGACAAGAGCCTAGATTTTTTGAGGGAAGAAAAAAAATGCGGCCAGAAAGGTTTGGAGAGTTGGCAGCAGCTATATTTTCTGTTACTTAAGTCATCCAGGAAGAGAAAGAAAACACGAAAGCAATATTGGAAGCAGAATCGCTGCAATCCAATGGCCCCACAAAAAGAAAGGAAAAAAAAAAGGGACAACCCATATTTCAACTCAATATTACTGAAAATAGGAAATACCAGGGAAGCTATTGCTGATACAAATTCATTTGGATCTGATAAATAGAAGCACAGGGCAGACCAGGAAAATCTGACACATTTTTTCCTTTATTCATTTTTTTTTAAAAGGAAGAATGTTTACTTTTCCATTGAGGAGATTTATGAGCCTTAGAATTTATTATGGTGCTCATGAGGGGCTTGTGAGGAGATGTGGGCAACACCTGCTTCCCATCTGCCAGGACAACAGCGATTCAGAGGTGGCTGAGGATGGGGGAGGGCTTATCTTCAGGTATTGAAGTTTGGGGGTGAGACAGCAGCTTTTTTTCCCCACCAGAATAGGATTAACCATTTAAGATCAGCTTCCTTCCTCTCTATCACATTCTGTTATGAGCAAAGGCTCTACTGGATTCTCTGGGAAAAGGTGGTTTCCAGAAGCCTCTTTTATCCCATCACCACAGAGACAACTTAGAAAAAAGAATTTGTGGGTCACACCCGGCAATGTTCAGGGGTTACTCCTGGCTTTGCTCTCAGGAATTACTTCTGGTGGTGCTCTCAGGGAACCATATGGGATGCCCAAGATTGAACCCAGGTTGGCTGCATGCAAGGCAAATGCCCTACCCTCTGGACTATCGCACCAACCCTTTTTTCCCTATTTCAATGGTAATTGGCCTCTTCTTCCTCTCTACCCTTCCTCCCATGCTATCATCCTCACAACTAGCAAAACCGGCCTCGGGAAGAAAGCTCTGATGACACCAGCTAAGCTTCACCTTTATCTCAGAACCTCTTTGACAGTTGGCCTCAGGCAGTCATGCAATCTTGGGAGATTGAGCAACTCATTGGTGAGTTTGTAGGTGGGGGTAGGTGGGGAGGGCTGGGCTTCCCAGAGGGCAGGCTTACTCACTATCTCCAGGGAATACCTGGAAGAGCTCCCGGTTCAGAAACTTCCACCCTGATTCTGTCGGTGGAGGCAAGGGAAGACCAGAACTGTGTGTGAGTTGCTCTGCAAGCCCAGCTCCCGCCTTTCAAATTGGTGAGAGCTAAAGGTGCCTGACTCCTGGAGCTGGGACGGCAGGGGGTAAGGCCTGAGCACACCTGCCCTTATTGGATCCCCAGTACCTTATGGGCTCCCAAGCATCTCCAGGGGTGGCTCTGGTGGGTTCATGGCATTACAGAGTTCAAGCAGCACTACATTTTATGCCCAACACTGAACCATCTGCGTCCCTGACTGAATACCACAGAGTGGTCCCCAGGCCCAAACACTGTGTGTAAGATCCGGACCCAAATATTAACAATGTAGTAGTAGTAGTAGTAGTAGTAGTAGTAGTAGTAGTAGTAGTAGTAGTAGTACAGCAGCAGCAGTAGCAGCAGCAGCAGCAGTAGCAGTAACAGTAGCAGCAGCAGTAGCAGTAGCAGCAGCAGTAGCAGTAGCAGTAGTAGTAGTAATAATAATGGGACCTGGCTCTGGCCTCTGGAATAAGTTCCACAACACCATCTCAAATCGAGCTCTGGGAACAGTGCTCAAGTCTCACCCATTTAAGTCTAGAGCCCCTTTAGTTCATAGTCACTGATGGTCCACGGACTCAGAGTTTGAGTCTGAGCAAGGAACTCTGGGACCAGGAGAAATGTTTCCTCTAGTTGCATCCAGTCCAGTGCTCGTGAAGAATTTTTTAATTGTATTTTTTTATTTTAAATTATCTTTCCTCCCCTCTCGCCCCCAATTTGTGGTGCTGGGGATCAAACCCAGGTCCTCCACATGTCTCCTTCACTGAACTCCTCCTTGCTTTCTTTTCAATTTGAATTTCATTTATTTTAATTTTATTTGGGATTTGGGGGCAACACCTGCCAGGGGTTGGTGTTGTTCCCAGTGTTGTTCAAGGGTTCACCCATGGTGCTGTTCGAGAGACTGACTAGCTATGCCAGTGACCTCAACCCAGTCTGCCCCCCGCGCCCCTCCCTCCCCCCACCCCCCGCACAACCCCCGCAAAGCCTGCATTCAGCCCACCAAACTCTCTCTAAGCCGTAAACAATTTGTTTAAAATTCACCCTTCCTGTTGTGGTTGTGAAGACCAAGGGCCCCATTGCCTGAATGACGGTGAGGTTCACACACATGCCCTTTCCAGGGGTGCTCACAACTTAGTTGCACCACTGGCAGGTAGTAGAATCCCTTTAGTTGTGAAGGTCTAAACTGAAGGTCTACACTTCTGCCTGCAGTGTGGCCCAAGATTGCTGGTGGCACAGAGCTGCCAGGATCTGGCTCAGCTGAACACAGCAGCACTGGAACAGAGCTAGTGGGTTTGTTTTCACTTGCAGTGCAGGTGCTCTGAGCCACTGAGCTGTCTCCGAGAACCTATCATCAAGAACTTTTTTGAACAGTTTGGAAAATTTAATTTTGTGCTGAGGTCGCTGGACCAGGACTGGTTCCCTGGGCTGGAAGGACTCCAGCATACACCCTGGTCCCTAGCCGAGAAGCACGACGTGCTTCTTACAGAAGTGTCCTTCCGTGACTTCTCTCCCTGCACAATAATCACAAGATGGGACTGAGCCCACTTTGAAGAAGCTGTAAGGGTCTTTCCCATACAGAAAACAGAAATTGCCTCTTTGGCTGTCCTCAGCAATTCTCCCAGGGTTAGGAAATTCATTTGTCTCCTGCCTCAGTTCCTCAGACTCAGCTTTGAATCTACTTCCTTGCCTTTCCTTAGTGAATCCAAACAGCTGGAAACCATCTTTTGTAAGCCTGAAAACGCGGATGAAGTCATGCCTCCAGTGTCTGTCTCTGGTTGCTTCTCATCACACCCCAGTTGCCTCTTTAAGTCTCTCCCTCCGTTGATGGTTCTCTTGAAGCAAACAGTTGTGAAAAGGAAATTTTTTGAGGTTGCCAGGACTGCGGCATTTGAAAGACTTAGAATGAATTCCTCAGCTTTCTCAGTACTTAAACAAAGGACAGAGATGAAAATAGTTGGGCATATTCCACCCTCTGTGCAGGCCGGAACATGAGGTTAAAGAACTATGAATTTGTAGATAATAAAAAGCCTTGAGATTTCAAAATTAGGCCAAAGTTGAAAGGAAAGGAGAGCTTCTAATAAATGAAACAGCAGTGTGATAACTAAATCACATATATTCTATTTATCAGTCCACTTATATTTTTTTTTTATCGAAGTACCATGTAAAATATCTTTAGAAGTCAAAGGACAAAGGTTTTTCCTTGGTTTTAATTTTCTCTCTCTAGAGATACATAATATTTTAGCTGTTCCTTCTAGACCAAATCTCTGAACTTCTAAATAATATGCTGTTACTATTGCTTGATTTTATGGTCTAACTATTGTCCACTGGTACTCCAGTGTAGATAATACAGGTTTATTCTCCTACAGCCTAATTTTCTCACATACCTATTTTCCTTCTTCCTTTCTCAATATAACAAGATTAAAGTTTTTTCTATTTTTGTTTTCTTATTTTGGCATTGGGGTATTCAGGGCTTACTCAGCAGTGTTCAGGGCATGCTTAGAGCTTGGTGCTCAGGGATCACTATGCTTCTGGTGGGGTTCAGCTATAAGATGTTGATGATCAAATCCTGGTCAATCATGTGCAAAGCAAGCCCCAGAAACTCTGTACTAGCTCTCCACTCCCTGAAGTTTTAACTAGCCTTTTATTACCATTGAGAATCTATAGGTATAAAACATTGTGTGTTTACATGTCGATTTGTTAAAGTTATACACTTGCTAAATGCTCACCACCATGACATCAGCTAACACTTTCATCACTTGATCACTTGACATCCTGTTATTCATCGATTTGCTCGAGTGGGCACCAGTAACATTTCTATTTGACCCTATCACATGCCAGTGTAGCCCAATGGCATCTGCTTGCTTCAGGAATACGAAGAGCCTCAAGTCGTTCATTCAGAGTCTTGATGAAGAAGTTTGACCATCTTGTAAGTGGGTGGCCACGTGATCTTTTGACGTCCCATGGGATCCAGTCAGTAACGGCTCCAGTCCAGCAGTCATCTCCAAATTGCATTACATGTTCAGCCCATCAGATTTTCGATGCCTTTGCAAACGAGACAGCGTCCCTGACTCTGGATTGTCGACAGAGGTCGGAACTCCGATTCCTTCTCTCACTTGAGTGAGGTATGTTATTCCAAGCATAGCTCTTTCAATTCCTCTTTGGGAGACCCGAGTAGCATTCTCATCCTGCTTTCGTAGGGCCTAAATCTCTGAGGCATATGTTAATGCAGGGAGAACAGTGGAGTTGAAGAGATGTGCCCGGAGCCGGAGGTTCTTTGTCCTTGCACGTCAGAGCCTGGCAAGCTGTCCGATGTGTATTCGATATGCCAAAACCAGTAATAACAATAACACTTTCATCACATCACATAATCACCACTTCTTTTGTGTGTGTGTGTAGCAGCGTGCGTGTGTGCATGATGAGACCACTTACGATCTACTGTCTTAGTAACTTTTCAGTATATAATATAGTCTTATTAGATTATGACTATACTATACCTTAGGTCCCTTATTAGCTTACAAGCTAATAACCAAACTGGAAATTCATATGCTTTAATAAATGTCTTCTCATTTCCCCAAACTCCTATCAGCTCTACACTGTTTCTATGATTCAGTGTTTTAAAGAATCTACACATAAGTGATGTCAGACAGTATTTGTCTTTCTCTGACATTTCATTTCCTATTACACCCTCAAGGTTCGTTTATATTACCATAAATGGTAGAATTTCCATCTTGGGTCTGAAAAATATTCCATTATGGGTATATATGTAAATATGTTTTGTGTATGTATCACGGCTTTATCCACTGAAAGACACATGGGTTATTTTCATATCTTGACTACTGAGAACAACACTGAAGTAAATTTGAGCTTGCCAATATCTTTTTGAAATTTTGGATTCCTCCTTCCCTTTTAATTGTCTTTTTGTAATAGATCCAGAAGAGGGACTGCAGGATCATGTTACTTGAGAAACATTATATTTCTGGAGAAAGCTCCATAATGTTAGACTGTCTTCCACAGTCTTCCATCAATTTACATTCTCCTAACAGTGTACAATGGCTCCTTACCAGCCCCCACCCCACCCACTTCCAACATCCTCCCTAATATTTGATATGTCTTGTCACTCAGATACTAATCCTCCTAACAGGGGTGAGACTCTATCTTTCTTTGTTTTTATTGTTTTTTTATTTACATTTCCCGATCATTTATGATATCATGTACCTGTTCAAGAACCAGGTTCATGGACTTGCTGACTGTTGCAGTACACTATTGCCCAGAGCCTCTGCATCTTACCTGGAGTTACCTCCTGCAGGTCACTTTGTAAATAAGAAGTAGAAAACAGTTTGATATGTGGCAGTATATCTTATCATGTATTCTATGTTAGCTGGTATAAATATTTTCTCTCATGCTACCACAATCATCATGGGACTAGATAGATCTTACCAGTATATTTACCTGGCCACGTTGGATCTCTAGGTAACTAGAGCAGAGAGAAATGCTGTTTGCCTCCAAGCAAGCAAGTGTGGCTCTCTAATAAGTCTAAAGGCTTATATACAAAGCAACTATGAAATAAAGATGAGAATCTTGTGAAAGCTTGGAGAAATATATACCTAGCTGTAGAATATACATTGGTACAGATGTATGCCTTTGTATTCTGAGACACAGTTCATCTCAGATGCTCCTCCCCATCTACCAAGGACCTTTAACCTTGGTTGGGCAACATTAACATTTCAATGGAACTAGGTGAAGTCCTGGGAGAAGTTATCCGAGGGGGACTGACCCTAATTGCTTTCCATTGGTGTGGGTGATTGGAACTGAAAAGTTATAAAAACTGTAGCCTTTTTCGCCTTTTGGTTCTTCTTTTTTGTCTTTTTGCTATTTTGGCTCCTCTTTGCTCTCTGCCTCTCCTCTCCCCTCTGTTCTCTGCCCTGCCCGGCCTTAGCATGTGGTAGTGGCCATCTTGGCCTAGGATTCTAAACCTGTATGTGGCTGGGGCCCAGATAGGAACCTAAGGTCTGGGGTTTTCCTGTTGCTAAATTGTATACCAGAACAAGTGTGAGTAAAGCCTTTAGAGATTTTGCTAGATTCTCGTGTCTTTCTCTGCCCACCTGCAGCCGATCCCCTGGAGCAGAAGGGGTTCCCTGACCCTGCTCCTGGATTTTATCGGGTGGCCAGCATTCCCTGAGAGCTGACCATGTAAATGTTTCTTTGGGAAAATGTCTACTCAAATCCACTGCCCATTTTAAAATTCTTTTTTTTTTTTTGGGTACTCTCAGCAATGCTCAGAGGTTACTCCTGCCTCTGCACTCAGGAATTAGTCCTGGAGGTGCTTGGGGACCATATGGGATGCTAGGGATCAAATTTGGGTAGGCAACATGCAAGACAAACACCCTACCCACTGTACTATCGCTCCAGCCCCCTAAAATTAGACTATATGAGTTACATAAATTCTTTAGATGTTGTTATATTAACCCCTTATCAAATATCAGATTTGCAAATATTTTCTCCCATTTCATAGGTTGCTTTTTCATTTTGCTTTTGTTTTTTTTTGACTAAGCAAGAGCTTCTTTTTAGTTTGAGGTAGTCTCACAATATTTCATTTGTTATTCGATCATAGTAAAAAGAAAAAAAATATCACGTAGTTTTACAGTTTCAGTTCTCATGTTTAAGTCTTTAAACCATTTTGATTTCTTTTATTTTTTTTGCTTTTTTGGGTCACACCCGGCAATGCTCAGGGGTTACTCCTGGCTCTTTGCTTAGGAATTGCTCTTGGCTGTGCTCAGGGACCATATGGGATGCCGGGATCAAACCGGTCGGCCGTGTGCAAGGCAAATGGCCTACCCACTGTGCTATTGCTCTGGCCTCATGAATTAATTTTTGAGTTGTGCAAGAGAGGGATATAATTTCATTCTTCTGCATATCATATTTATTTCTTAGTATAATTTGTTGAAGAAATTATCTTTTCTCAATGGGGTATTCTTTTATCCTGTGTAAAATATTCATTGGTCTTATTCATCAGGATTTATATCTGGGCTCTGGACTGTGCTTTGTTGCATATCTATTTTTAATGCAATGCCTTACTATTTGCTTACTATAGCTTTGTAGTATAAGTGCGAAACTGCAAAAGTTTGGTGTCTCCAATTCTGCTCTTCTTTATCAACATTTTTGAGACTATTCTGTAATTCTATATAAGTTTTAGGAATTTTTTTCTATTTCTGTGAAAAATTTAATTAAAATTTTTATATGAATTGTATTAACTTCATAGAAGGTTTTGGTTAGGAACACCTTAATAATATTCATTCTTTTTGACCCATGAAATGAAGTTTCCCCATTTAATTATGTCTTCTTAAATGTATTTAATTAAAGTCTTATAATTTTCAGTATTTTTCCATGCTTCATTAAAGCTATTCCTAAGGGCTGGGGAGATAGTTCAAAGGGTTAGAATGCAGTACATTGTTACTAGCAACATCCATACTCTGAGCGGGGAGTAGTCACTGAGCATGCCAAGCATGACCCCCAAACAAATTTTATTCCTATGTATTTTGTTGTTTTCCATGCTGCTTTCAGTAGTATATTTATCTTATTCCCCACTCCTCAATATTGTGTTACTGATTTAAAGAAATACAATCACTTTCTCATATCTATTTTGTATTCTTCAACTTGACTGAATACATTGATCACTTCTAATGGTTTCTATTTTCAGTCTTTAGGATTTTCTCTGTATATGACAAGACTATGGTATATGCAAACAAAGACAATTTTACTTTATCTCTTTTGGTTTTGCTGGCTTTTTTGTTTTGTTTTGCTTGCTTGATTACATTGGCTGAAACTTCTAGTCCTGTGTTAGATAAGAGTAAGAGCGAACAGTCTTGTCTTGTTCTTAACGCTAGAGGAAACACTTTCAGCTGTTCACTTCTGAGTATGTTTTAGTCAATGCTGAGTGTTTATATGATCAGTATAAAATAATATTCATGAGCGAGCCAAGTAGTATGTTCTTATATTTCCTCTACTATACAGCTTTTAGATTTTGGTGGTTTATAATCGTTTCATATTTGTATTTGACTTCCCATGGGCTTCACCAAATGTCACCAAAGTGTAAATCTTTTCTCCACAAGTCCACATCTGCCCTCCTGATTCACCACAGATGAAATGTTCTCTCCACTGCTACTCGGCTACCATCCTGGGAATTCCCTTTCCTTCTTTCCTGTGTAGAAATCCACTTCCTGAAATGCACATTTTTTTTTCCTTCCATGTTTACTCATTAGTTACAGGAGAAAACATGCTCAGTAAGAAAGGATGTGGGGAGGGAAATCGTTTGAATCATTGAGCATGACTTTATTTACTTTTGAGTGATAGTACATATTACCAGGTAGAGAATTTGAGCTTTGAAATGATGGTTCCTTAGAATTTGGACAGCTTTGTTTTGCTGTCTTCTTGGTTCAGAGCTGCTATTGGGATTCAGATCAGAAACCACATAAGTAAATTCTTCACTCTGATCTATTTTTCCCAATAAAAGCTTCTGGGTTTTTTTTTTTTTTTTTAGTTCATCTCCTCCAGCTCTGGCAAATCTCTCCCCACATTCTCTACTTTTGAAACTCATATTTGTGAGATGTTGGGTCTCTTAAATTATCCCCTGGCTTTTAATCTTCCCTCTTCTGTTTTCCTCCTCTTTGTGTCTTTGCTCTGCCCTTTGAAGGAGATTTTTAAGTTTCTAATTTTAATTCTCAATTTGAGAATTTTCACTTTTGCAATATATTTTTAATTGTGAAAATTTCTTCTTTTCATATTATTCCCTTGTTCGCATTCATATTTTATGGCTACACTATACCTTCATTCTCTTTGAAGATATTGCAGAGTATTTTTTTTTACAATTTCTTTTGCTATCTGAATTGTTTTTGTTCTACCTAAATCCCCTTTTCTTTTTTGTTCATTTTTACTTTCTCTCGCTACAACCTTGCAGTGATATATAATAATCACCAAGTTCCCAGTAATATTTATACATGAAACACTAAGAAGTGCTTTGGAAGTTCTGAATAAGGACATTGCTTTTAGTTTGGGACAAAATCTAGGAATCATTCCATTTCATTGAGGAATCTTATATGATATTCTCTGTAGGTCTTTAATTTGTTTGGGAGCCACACCTGGAGGTGCTCAGGGCATGCTCTGGCTCTGTACTTAGAGATCACTCCTGGAAGGCTCAGGGGATCACATGGGATGATGAGGAATAAACCCAGTTCCCCCTCATGTGAGACAAAGATGCCACCCACTGTACCATCACTCCAGTCCCTGTAGGTGTCTTTACTTAGATGGTTTATCCACAGAAGAATGCCCAGTCGCCCAGGGAGGGGACATCAGCCTGGCTGTCAATATCCAGGGAGCTGAGCAGTGGGTGTGACTCGGTAGTAATGCATGAGGTGGTCCTCTCTGATCAGCCTTTAGACTCTTGCTTACTCCCAGTTACAACTTCTTTGTGCAGTGCCTGATCCCCAGTTTTAGATGCACCAGATATTCTGAGTTAAGATCTTCCCTGTTTGATCTCTCCAGAGTGCAAAGCTCATGTCTCCTGCTGTATATAGTGGCAGGCGACCGGGTGCTCAGCTGCTCCCCAGGAAAACTGTTAATGATTTTTCAGAGTACTTATATCCTGGCCTCCCCAGGTTGTTGTGACTCCAGTTTATATCATATTTTCACCTCATCTCCCCACTCACACACACATAAGTTTTTCCTCTCTCCCCATAGCCTGCTCAGAGTCACTGTCTAAATATCCTCTTCAGTTTCCAATATTTGGTTGATGTTTCACTGCTTCTGTTTCATACTGTCCCCGCATACTTGCTCTTTTTTCATTCTTTTGTGAGAAAAGAGAGGGAGAGAATAGAGGAGAAGCATCTGCTTCAATGGAGTAGCCCAAACCTAAAAGCTCAAAAACTAAGTGCTTTTTGGTATGTGAGCCTAAGATAACACAAATTGCCTGACTGCCTCCCCAACCCCGCCCCCACCAAGATAAAGCAGCACACCCGGCCCCCTCTCTGGGTCCCAGTGCCAGAGATTACAGTCCGTGTGCAGCCTTTAGTCCCTAATGATGGGGCGCCCAACAGCACTCCCCTATTACAGCCCCACAGTACTCTTTATCATCAGGAGGTACTGCTTCATGGCATGAATCATCCCTGCTTGACTTTCTTACCCCACAGACACTCCTTCCTATCTGCTCGTTTGGTCTCAGAGATTAGAGGAAGATCAGCCCGATTCAGAGTAAACTTCCAGTTTAGAGTCCAACCCTATCATTGTCCTGGGATAGCACTTCTGGCTTGTGGTGTAATTGTTGCCCCGTGGAGAGTCACACACACAAAGAGGTAAACGTGTGTGTGTGAGTGAGTGTGAGTGAGTGTGTGTTTGTGTGTGTGTGTGTGTCCTCAATCATTTGGATGAAGTAATAGGGTGTAAACACTTAAGTATCATGATGAACACAGAAGTAATTAATTCACTAGTACATAACTGTAAGAATACCTATATACCTATATGTTGCAGGACTCCTTTAAAGCCTCTGCATCTGCCCTGGATTGCCTCCTGCAGATCACTTAGTAGATAGTGGGGTAGTTTAAATGTGGCAGTTTATCTGACCATGTATTCTGTACTGACTGGTATAAATATTCTCTCATGCTTCCACAATCATCATGGGACTAGCTAGATTTTACCAGCATATTTGCCTGGCCACGTTGGATCTCTAAGTAATTAGACCAGAGAGAAATGCTGTTTGCCTCCAAGCAAGCAAGCATGGCTCCCTGATAACTCAAAGGCAACTAAAATACAAAACTACCGTGAAGTAGACGAGACTCTTGTGAAGGATTGGAGAAGACATTAGTATAGTCTTTGGTACACAGACATGCCATATCAGAAACCCCCTCTCTACCCTATAAAGGCATTTCCAGGCAGATCTTGGCTCAAAACATTAGCATATAATAGGGCCTAGGTGAGGTGCTGGGAGAAATTACCTGAGGGCATTTGACCCTCCCTGCTTCCCATAATAGTGGGAAGTCTGAGTTGCAGGAGCATAAAACTAGGGCTGCTTTCTCTCTTGTTTTTTCTTTTTTGGGCTCTTTTTTGGACTTGCACTCTTCTCGGGAGTCTTGTCTTTGTCTCATTTTTTACAGGGCCTTAACACGTGGTGGCCGCCATCTTGGCCTACATGTGAATGGGGTTCTAGCCGGGAATCCTAAGCACAGGGTTTTCCTTATTGCTAATTTGTATGCCTGAACCTGTAATAAGTAAAGCATTTTAAAACCTTGCTGGATTCCTGAGTTTTCATCCATTCCCCGCCAACTTTGGAGGTAGAAGGGAACTTACTTCCAGCACTGTCGGGGACCCCAGCGGCATCCCCGACACTTATATTTTATCGTTATATACAATTCCCTGAAGGTTTATAATTCTCTTTCTTTTCTTTTAACCACACCTAGAGGTCTTCAGGGCCCATATGTGGTGCTGAGGATCAAACCAGGGTTGGCTGCATGCAAGGCAAGCTTCAACCCCTGTACTCTGGTTCCTATAATTATTTTCTAGGCAAACATTTTCATCATTTCACCTAAGATTGAGGAGTGAGGTTCTTAGAACTTACCAAGTGTGTTCCAAGCAGGACAACATTCTTTTTAAGTGTATGCCTCGTAAGAATGAGTATTTCTAGAAGCCCACCCTTCCTTTCAGACACCTTTCAATTCTAAACAATATGATTAGCTTCCCCGTTTGGCTTCCTTCTGAATTTTCTAGCTCAAAGAAAAAGAGTTGTAAATGTGACAGACTGAAGCTACATTTTTTTCTTTTCACCTCAAGATGAGCATGTTGCTCAATTTTTTAACTTAGTCTCTTACTCTCACCAACTCCTTTTAAGAGGTCACATCAAAATTCCCAAATACCCCTTTTCATGAGGTTCTTTAAGGGGGCCACCTAGCTGTGCTCATGGCTTTCTCCTGGCTCTGTGCTAAGGGATCACTCCGGGGCAAAGCTCAAGGCCCATATGTGCTGCCTGAGACCAAAGAGCATCAGCCTCACACAAAGCAAGTTCTACCTACTGGACTATCTTTCAGGCCTTGGAAACTCCAAAATATTTTCTGAGACAAAGAGCATGAAACCCATAGGCAGATCCAAAGGAGTAACAAGCTCGACCCACCTGTTGAAATAACAAGAGGCCACTGCCCCAGCGATGGTCATTTGCTGGCATGCCAGGATGAACTCGCTAGTCCAGATGAGACCAATTAGGTGGTACCACCACATACAGCGAATGCCAGAGAGAGGCTGATAGTCCACTTGGCCGCCTTCAATCACCTGGGCAGTTCCTAAAGTGGAAAAACATAAAAATGCTTTTACTTTAAAACTCTGGGTTTTCCCAGCAAGGAAGATGGGCCCATGTGCTGCCCCAGGCCTCGCACCCCACAGTGCATGAAGCAACAGGCTGATATGCTTGGAGGTGCCATTATGGTTTCAGACCTCCACAGCAGCAATGAAAACCTGCCTGCACACAGCTAGTACATGAATAAAAAAGAAAAAAGATCATTTTAGGGACTGGTCAAATTGCTTGACCAGTAAGCAATTTGGCTTAAACACTCATCCCTGTCTGTAGAATTGAAGATTGAGGCTTGGAAGAGTCAAGGAATTTTTGTGACATCTCACTGCTTGTGGTAACTGGAGGGAGAATTATTTACCTCGACATGCTGACTGATAACATACAAAGCCCTTAGGACTATTTTATAGAACCAGGCCTCACCAGAAATTTCACTTGTATCACTTGTCACTTGTCTTCCTGTTGTTCATCGATTTGCTTGAGTGGGCACCAGCTCCATACATCCTGTCACATGCTAGTGTAGCCCAAGGGCATCTGCTCAATCCAGGAACATAAAGAGCCTCAAATCATTCCATCAGGTCATGGGAATGAGGTCTATAATTGTTACCGGTATTTGGCATATCAAATATGACACAGGTAGCTTGCCAGGCTCTGCTGTGCGGGTGGGATACTCTTGTAGTCACCTCTTATCTCGTGCATGTATTGATGAATGGCACAGCCACTTTGCAAGATGGGGAAAGATGGGCTTTTGTGCTGGGTGGAGATCTGATAAGCTGTGGAGTCTGGATGTTGAAAATGGTGGTCCTCATTGTATGGGGGGTTCCTCTGGCTTCTTGTGAGGCTCTGCTGGGGTGGCAGGCCAGAGCTAGAACCTGCCATCCCTCCCGGGTGCCTTGTGATCAGTGCCTCATGATCAGAATCCATAAATTTAGACTTATTTATTTATTTGGGGTTTTTTGGAGGGTCCCACACAGAAATGCTCAGGAGTTGCTCTTGGACCTGCACTCAGAAATTACTCCTGGCAATGCTCGGGGGACCATATGGGATCCCGGGAACAAACCTGAGTGGGCTGTGTGCAAGGCAAAAACACTACCCGCTGTGCTATCACTCTGGCCCCTCTTCTGTCATCTTTAAAATGTCTCCAGGGATGTCACTCAGTGGTGGAGCATGTGTGAAGTTTTGCGTCCCATTCCAATATTGCCCCTTCCCAAAATGTCTACTGGGCCTCAGTAAACATCTTTACCACTTACCTGGAGACCCTGCAACTAATCATTCGTCTCTTGTAGTTTTCTTTATTATTAATTTGTTACAATTTACAGTGCTGGGAACTTACCTAAGGTCTCACATGTACATGAGAGCTAAGTTCTCTATTCCTGAGTTCCAACCTGGCCCCAATCTCTTGGATTATCTATTGTACCCATTTCCTCTTGGTTAAGATCATAGAGTGAGATTAGCCGGTAAATGCTTAACATATAGATATTAAGCCCTTTTCTCTTATATTTAAACACACAATACTTGTACGAATACATCTTTATGGCTGGTCTCATTGAAATATCACTACATAACAATAATTATTGTTATTAACTTTCAGAAACACCAGACTAAGTTCAATTGAGCCCAGTAAGACGACCCCAACAATGTTCTGCTTTTTTGTGAGGCCATACCCTGTTTTACTACAGTTTAAGACCATTCACTGGGGAGTGGGTAAGTTCCAATCCCAGCTGTATTGATTTTGAGATGTACAGCCTCCACCTACCTCCTTATTTTAAAGACACCATTGGACACAAAAAGACAGGTACTTTGGTCATTGGCGAGACTTACAGATTGAACACCATTTAAAAGATAGCTTCCTACTTCCTTTCCCATCTGTAAACCTATTTATGTTCATAATTGATGCCTCTCTGGACATTCACAATAGGGTCTGTGCAAAAGGAAGCAGGGAGGGCGACTGCTGCCCAGCAATCTGATTCCACACAGTGGGGCTGGGCTCGGCTCCTTACACTCTCTGTTCGCGGAACAAGACCCACATTGTGAGATCCAGGGAACCCGCTTGGTTTACAGAGGGGAGTTAATATTTTATCAAACACTGGACTCATTCTGGCTTGGATGAAACCTTTGTTTCAGGTAAAGTACTGAAAAACGCTTATTATTATTATTATTTTATTTTTGGCCAAGGTGGTGTGATTCAGCAAAGGATCCCCAGCTGCAAGGGAGGGAGGGGAGCTTTGACAGATGTGGGGGGGGGGGTTGGGGGGGAGGCCAGTGGGCTCACTGCCCAGGATTGCAATAGGAACAGATCAGGGAAGAGGTGCTCATTCCTCTTGCCAGAACCGCATGTCTCAGGGACTAACGGTGGTGTTCCAAGATCAGATGTGGGGGATGGAAAAGGCTTCTGTGGAACAGGTGGGGTTATTGCTTGCCTGGCCTGGGGAAAGGTAGGCAGAGAGGACCCACATGTGAAAGAGGGGAGGTCTTTCTTCTTGGCTGCCCTGTGTCCTTCAAGACCACTAGCATCTCTGTCCAGCTCAGCACACCAACAGCAGGCGCTTTACGAGCCTGAGTGTCCCCAAGAAAATGCAGAACCCTTAGATTAGTCTGGACTGTTATGTTTTTGATCAAGGTGGTGCACATCTCTGGTTCTCAGAGTTCAATTTCCACCCAGTGCTTGGAAGCTGTTCCAGCAGTTCTCATGCCAGGGATAAAATCCGGGTGTCCCATAGTTGCTTTAGGGAAGGGGAGGGATGGTTTGGTCACAGGGGTCTGCGCTCAGGAAATCATATGGAGTAAGAGGGAGTGAAACTGGGTGAGCCGCGTGCAAAGCAAGGGCCAGACCTGCTGTACTTTCTCTTTCTCCCTCTGGTCCTGCTCATTTACTTTGAAATACCTGCATTGAAGCCATTTTCTGTCGACCCCTCTGCTTTTGTTAGACATTCTGTTGAATGACTTTCCTACAGGGAAAGCCTTCTCAACTCTCAACACACCAACTGGAGTTTAGTAGCCAATACTGCTTGGCCGGAGTGGGTCAGAGAACTGAGGATGTTTGCAACAGCCTCTACCAGATCCCAGGAGTGTCTTCCCTTGCCTCCTCACGTACTACAATCTGAATTGCCTCCAGACATTGCTGAGAGCCCCCCAGGGGACAAAATTGTTGCTTCAGAATTATTCCTTTCAATGTTCTGGGAAGAATCAGAATCAGACTCCAGCTCCAGGGCTAAACCCCTGAATCTTAGCAAAGTGCAGCGCATGGGTGGGGCAAGAGAGCTTGTGCATGCATGACTGCCCTCTGCTGGCTGTATGTGCCAGTGCAGTCAAGAGCCTGGGCACAGCCCCCAAGACCAAATGCTGTTACTGAGGACTGGTACAATTTCACTCCTACTATGTGTAACTAGTGCACATGATAACTGGACTGCAGAAAGAGCCCAACCAAAGGCCATCTTGGGGAGGGTCATGGAAAGAGCACTGAACAGGGGGAGCTCTTGGGTCTTGGGACGTGTGGCAAGCAATCTGGTTTCTCATAAAGATTAAGAGGGCAGACAAGATAAACCCTTGGGCAGTGGTTACAATCTGGGGCTTGAGAAACACACAGGCTGAGATCACATTTATGTACTATCTTGTAAGAGCTGGACAACCTCAGGGGGAGTAAGAGACCTTTAAAAATGTGTTTCATCACTGGTAGCTAAATAGACCCATTCCCTACTTTTCATTCCTTAGTGACCTCTCGTCTGGTCTCCAGGTGTGGATGGCCTGGTGGTAAGTGCTAGGTAACACAGTAATATGCTTGGAATAGTAACTAAAACATGGGCTTAGTTATCCCTGAGATACAGATAGATAGTATTCCGGTTCTGAAATCAACCAATATTTACCAAGCAGCCACTGCCCATTGGAATTACGTGAATATTCGCAGCTGGGAACAAAAAAAAAACTTGAAATAAATATCATAACACATACACTTAAAATATGCATACAAAAAGTTATCCTCTGAGTGCCTAGCAGGAACTCACATACTGCTGTCTATTCATTTCCCCTCCTTTGGGACTGTTTATGATTTCACTCCAATCTCCAAGAGATGACCTCCTCATCTATCCATGACTGTCCTCTTAATTTATTTGAGAAAGCTGAAGAAACAAATAAACCCTGAAAATCCCTGATCGTGCCACCCCCACCCCTACACCCCCAAATCTATCAAATCTCAGCACTGAGACACAGTAAACAGTCCATGACCTTAAAGCTAACCCTCCACTGGTCCTTGGCCTCAATTACTAGAAGAATCTCAAGCCGCTCATCTTCTCTTGCATCATCAAAGTGTGTGGGGGGGTCCCTTCCCTTGAAGCATTAAAGGGACCCCAACAAAAGTGTTTCTCTCTACTGGATCATTCTTTACCAGTTCACTCTTTATTTTTATTTTCGTAGTTCTGGGAGTCAAGCCTAGAAGGACATGCAGTATCACATCCTAGTCCCCAGCTCAGATCTTTTCAAAACTCCTCTTTCTTTTCTTTGCTCCTTCAACTTCTCTTCCTTTACCTGTTCCATTTGTATGGACAAGTTCTTCAAAAGCAGGTCAAGGATGTGACTCAGAGGGTGATGTGCCTGTCTCCGGGAGTACAAGAAATAAAGGCAAGATTGTCTTCAGCTACTCTCTTCTGTTTATTTGTCCTTCATTCTCTTCAAAAAAGTTGTTTTTTGTTTTATCCTCATTATCATTTCTGAGCTGGGATGTTTCATACACTTTGTTGTCCCCAGCTTTCTTTTAATTCTCACCAATTACAATTCACTGCTTATTATTTCTAGAAACTGGTTTGTTTCCCTTCAGTGCTGCTGACTGACGTCATCAGTCATCAAGTCACAGTTAGTGTTTATCAGTAGCATTTACTGCGCTGGATAATTCCATCTGTTTAATGTTGCATAGTTTTCTCCTCGGGCCTCCTGGTTGTTTTTCTCCTTAGTCTTTCTCATCTCCAGGAACTCACATTCGTATTGAAGAATGCTCCCCCTCTCCAAAGCACTATGTGGATTTTTCTATAGATATGTTCAATCTAACAGATTTCTCTGCTCCCTCACTTCCAAATGTACACCTCTAGGGACCTGTCCAGGAACTTCAGATGGTAATCGCCCACCTGACATTTCCATATGCCTGAAACACTTTATTTTTCCTTTTCTTTTGTTTCTTTTTAATTAAATCGCTGTGAGACACACAGTTACAAAGTTGTTCATGACTGGGTTTCAGTCATACAATGTTCTAACACTGTCTCTTCACCAGTGTACATTTCCCACCACCAATATCCCCAGACCCCCTCCTCCCAGGCCCTAGTCTGTAGTCTGCCTCCATGTCAGACCTCTCTCTCTCTCTCTCTCTCTCTCTCTCTCTCTCTCTCTCTCTCTCTCTCTCTCTCCCCATTTGGGCATTAAGGCTTGCAATACAGGTACTGAAAGGTTATCATGCATAAACCTTTCAGCACTCAATTCTTATCCAGAGCAATAATTTCCAACTATCATTGCTAACAAACATTTTGATTAGCACATGAAAGTAAATTTTTCATCTACCGGAGAAAATGCGCCAAATTTTCTCTCTATCTCAGATGATAATTATCCTTTCTTTCAAGTGGTCAAGACCCCAAACCTGTCCACTCCAACTCCTCTTCCACAAGACATCTCGACTGACAGATCAGGAAATCCTTCAGAATAAATGGAATCTGGGCTGGAAAGTTATTTCAATGGACTGAGCACAGGCTTTGCGTTCAGGAAACCCAGGATTGATTCCCTGCTCTTGTATGGTCCCATTAGCACTGCTGTGATTAGCCCCTGAGCACTCCTGGGTGTGTTCCCAAATAAACAATAGTCCAAAATAAACATAGTCTCACAAGTCACAACACTGCCACCATCTGTTTTGAGTCCCAGAGGTCACCACAATTGAATGGTATGTCAGATCATGTGATCTTCCACTAAAAACTATAATGAGTTTCCATCTCTGATCAGAACCAAAGACAGTGTCATCAAGGCCTCCGAGGCCCAGGATCTCACCCTCTGAGCTCTCTGACCCCTCCTCTGCCCCTCCCCATTACCGCACCACTCGGGCTGGAAGGCCTCCTTGCTGTCTGTCCTCAAGGTTCCCTTTGCCAAAGCGCTTTCCCTTCTTTCATTTCTCCTTTCTTCAAGTCTTTGCTTTCATTATCACCTTTTCAATGAGGTCCAACCTGATGCCCAAATTTAAAAATTACACCTGCCCTTAAGCATTTCCTATTTTTCTTTACTTCTTTATTTTTTTCCATAGCACAAACCAACTCTTTTTTGATTTTTTGCTTTTTGGGTCACACCCAGCAATGCTCAGGGGTTACTCCTGGCTCTTTGCTCAGGATTTACTCCTGGCGGTACTCAGGGGACCATATGGGATGCAGGGGATCAAACCCGGTCGGCTGTGTGCAAGGCAACGCCCTACCCGCTGGGCTATCGCTCCAGCCCCACAAACTCTTAATGTACTACAAAATTCATCCTTTTTTTTAATGTCTATTTCCCTCTTGTATCACGTGATTCAAGACAAGTGACAAGTGATTTCCCTCTAGCTTTACACTGGAAGGGAAGTCACAATAGGGTGAGAAGCAATCAATGACTCATCGGTATCTGCTGAATGAGTAAAGGAGTAAGTCCACACAAAGGAACATACCCTATCTTAAGCACTTGAGACCGTTTTCTAGAGAGCTTCCTAGAGATGACCAACAGACCCTGGAGGAAATCCATGATGATGCTGGCTATGTACCTGACACTCAGGCAAGCTTTAGAGCTTACAAACAACTACAGTGATGCTAATGATTGTCCATATGACAGTTCAGGAGAGCCCCACACTTCCTGCCCTGTCACTCTGGCAACTCAACCGCACAGGGCCTCATGTTCATTCCTGAGATGCCCACCTCACAACACACCATCCATGGAAGGGGACTGTGATGTGCCAAGGAAAGAATGAATGTCAGGGTTTAGAACTCAGGGAATTTTCAGCGAGCATTGGCTTATTTTATGCTGTAAGGACACTTTGTGAGTGGGACTGAGATTGCTTCAAGCAAGTGACCTAAAAGTCCCGGAGATGACCACAATTGAATGGTATATCAGATTATGTTGCTCTTCTGCTAACAACTATAATGAGTTTCTATCTCTGATCAGAACCAAAGACAGTGTCATGGAGAAAAAGGAAAAGGCTCCATATTGTCCTCAGTGGTATGCTGAACTCTTCCACGGTATCTGCTCTTCCCTCATTGTTTGGGAATAGAAACTCTGGTGTTTAAACCATGCATGGCCACCCAAAGGGAAGAGCACTTCCTGTCCCTCCTTGCCCACAAGCATTGCCAAAGGACTTGGAAGTCACCAACTGTGCAGTGGTGGGCTGTAGGCACAAGAGCTGTCCTGGACTGTGGGAGGTAGCATGACCCTCTCATTCCCCGCACCCTCCTGACTGCAGAATGACGCAGACTGGAGTTTCAGGTCCACGTGAGTAACAAGATGCTGAGATTAAAAAAAAAAAAAAAAACCTGGGGTGCCTGAGCTCTGGAAATCAGGGGATTGTATTGGCTGGCAGGGCAGGTTCCTTCTTGAAGACCTATAGAAGAAGAAAATGATCTTTGATCTTGTAGAGCCACGATGGTTTCGAGTTTCCTAATACTCCATTACTGTCCTATACCTGATGGACCAAGATTCTCGCCTGGACCATGGCTGAGTTCACCACAGATTTCTGCAAGCTACCTGTCAGCTCCCAGCCCACAGACAGGACTCACAGCACCTGGGAAATTGAAAATAAGGACTTTCGAGAGCGAAACTTCCTCAGACACTGCTGACCACCCCCAAGTAATTGGCAAGGAATTAGTCTACTCCAGAGGAGGAGGAGAAGCCATTTAGGAAGACGGTACGTGGTGTGGAGGCTCTTCCACGCAGGAATGGGCCAAGAGGGAGCCCAAGGCATACATTAGCTAGAAGGAACTATGTCAACCAGATACCTGCAGTGGGTCTCGCTGCCTGATGATTGTGTCAGAGAGCAGCCCCTCTCCTGGGCTCACACCAGAATATGAACTTGGGCACTGACCACTGCAGACAAGGAGTCAGAGATCTGAACAAGGGTGGTCCGCAGGCTCGCCAGCCACCTGTCTGCCCCCGTGGGGAGGGAGGAGCTGCCCCAGGATGGGAGCTCCTGTAGGAATGCGGCAGCTCCTGGTTTCATTCTGCTGACCTTTTCCTTACTGCAGGACTTTCTCGGGAAGGAAGCGGTGTCTGCTCTGATCCAAGCTCCTTATCTGCGCTTTGAGCAGCCCTGCTCTGGAATGCTGCCGCTCTGTTTGAGGACTTTTAAAAATAAACAGCTCTACTCCTAGTCAAATACAATCTCTGAGGGTGGGGTCCACTCATTTGTATTTCAACAGAACCCGGGGCTGATCTAGGTGACTCAGAGGACATTTCTGGGAGAGAAGCTGCTCCCACAGCACCTGAGACCCACGACAGGATGAAGCAGGTTGAACTTCTGGAGCACTTGTTTTCAACTGAAGCTGCCCCTGGGAGCACCTTCCTGGGCTATTCCCAGGACGCTCCTTGCTCACTACTGAACTGATAGCGCTTAGAACCTTGCTTTTTGTTTGCCTTGCACGCGCCAGCCTATGCCGCCCGAGTTTGATCCCCGGCACCCTATATGGTCCCCGAGCACCGCCAGGAGTAATTCCTGAGTGTAGAGCCAGGAGAAACCCCTGAGCAATGCTGAGTGTGACCCAAAAAATAAATAAATAAATAAACAAACAAATAAATAAATAAACACAAAGAAATAAAACAGAACAAAATAAAATAAAAAAAAAAGAATGAACAAAACAAAACAAAATAAAACAAAAAAGAATGAAATACAGACCCAACTCTTTAAATGAGGGGGTGAAAGATGTTCTCCTGCTCACCCCCTCCCCAGGACATAGCACCTCCCAACTCAGCACTGTCAATATAGTCACCAGACACCCCCACTGCGAGGGAGGTTCTGTCCGATGGAGAGACAAACTGCACCAATGCATGAATCCTCTGTTCATAATCCAGGGGAAGCACTCCACGACCCCCTTCCCCCGCCCCCTTACCTGCAGTGCCCAGGCTGAGCAGAACAGTCACCCAGAGGACCCAGAAGAAAATGAGGAGAGCAAATGTCCACAGCGGTTGGAAGAGGAGGAGAGGCGGGAGCTGCTGATGGCTTTATTTGTGACTTGGAAAAGTTCAATTGTCAGTTTGATTCTCTTCCTGAGGACAAAGATCAAGACGAGGAGCACTGCCTGGTGAGAAAGGCACGAGGCAATCATTCTGAAGAGAGGCGATCTCAGAAGGCTTCAAAGAAAGTCTCATCATTTACAGGCACTTCAGCCAACAGTTCCTTCAAGGTTACTCCTCACTCCTTTCATCATAATTGAGCACGTGCTATGTTCTGGTTCCTCTGTTCGACCCTCTGAGGGGAACATGAGAGTACCTGCTGAAAGGGAGCTTGTGGTCTGGCCAGAGAGCAGGAGAATAAGTGAGAGCACAAATAAGAATAAGGTGACCTAGGGGCCGGCATGATAGCACAGCGGGGAGGGCATTTGCCTTGCATGTGGCTGACCCAGGTTTGATCTCTGGTATCCCATAGGATCCCCACGCACCGCCAGGAGTAATTCCTGAGTACAGAGCCAGGAGTAACCCTTGAGAATTCTGGGTGTGACCCCCAAAAATATTAAAAGAAAAAAAAGAATAAGGTGAACCTCCAACTGCGTTGGGGCATTCCTCTATCTAGGATTTAACATGCAATGGGAGAAAGGCTTTGGAGGTGGAGAATTTTTTATGAGGGTAATGTCAGTGGGGAATCAGAGGTTCCCTGGCCCAACACTGGGGAATGTCTGGAGCAGGGAAGATGCCCAGGAGACCTCAGAACTTTCAGCACTCAGCAGGCAAGTCCATTTCTGTGTCCCCAATGTTTAATGCAATCAACAAGGAATATTCATGTTTCACGCTAACATTCCTGAGGGGGCCCCAGGAGGTAGTATAGTGGTTAAGGTGCATGCATCAACTTAATTTGGGTTTAGTCTCCAGCACGGCATGGTTCCCTGAGTCTCACCAAGTGCATTCCTGGAGGTTTCTGATCACCACTGAGGTAGCCTGGGACTCTCTGGTACCACAGAGCCAAGCAGCACCACATCCTCAAGTCTGCGCACTGAACCAGTGGTCCAGGTGGCCAGAAATAACTGGTGGGAAGTTGTTGCACTTGGGAAGTTGTTCCCCTCATTCCTGCATATTTTGGCAGGGTTGAAGAAGGACAGGGATTATGTCTCCTTTGAAAGTTGGACAGAATAGCAGTGAAGCTCTCTGCCCTGAATTTCCATGTTTTTAGGTATGCGACTTTCCACTGTATCACTGTATCACTGTCTTCCCGTTCATTGTTGATTTGCTCGAGCAGGCACCAGTAACATCTCCATATGTCCTGTCTCATGCAAGTAGAGCCTAAGGGCACCTGCTTGCTCCAGGAACATAAAGAGCCTCAAACCATTCCATCAGGTCATGGGAATGAGGCTATAATTGTTACTGGTATCTAGCATATCAAATACGACACGGGTAGCTTGCCAGGCTCTGTCATGCGGGTAGCATTCTCTTGTAGTCATCTCAAAATCCAGCATTTATTGGATTTTTTTTTTTTTGGATTTTGGGTGCGACTTTTTACTTAAAAAATTTTTATTTATTTATTTTTTGCTTTTTTGAGTCACACCTGGTGATGTTCAGGGTTTACTCCTGGCTCTGCACTCAAGAATTAGTCCTGGCGGTGCATATGGGATGCCGGGGATCAAACCCCAGTTGGTTGCGTACAAGACAAATGCTCTACCCACTCTACTATTGTTCTGGCTCCTACTTAAAATTTTAATAAAGCAAAATGACATAATTTAGGCTCATAAACTTGGTTTATCAATCCCAAGTGGAAGGCTAACATGTGTTGTCTGTTTCACGACTTCTGCTTATTCCCAAATTGCTTTTCTCACACTTAATGGTGGATATTCATTAGTAGTGGCAAGGACATGGGAAATGGTTCCTTGGCTCAGAGCATCAGGGGAATCTAATCTCAATTACCACCTGCAGTTCAGGGGCTAGTAACCCTGGCACCAGCAACTTCTTGCCACACTAGTTAGTATATGAGCACTAGTTAGTATATGAGCACACTAGTTAGTATATGAGCACCACCACCAAAGGGCTCAGCTCCTAGCAAGCATCACAACCAGAAAACGTGTGTTTGTCTGTGTGTCTGTGTCTGTGTGTCTGTACATGCGTGCCCCCTTGCTATCATAGCAACCCAAACTATGGTGAGAAAGTGAGAAAGTACAAAGGAATGAGTTTTCTTATCTGTTAGTTCCCCAGTCTCAGTGGGGATCAATGTTACTGAAAAGGGATGCGCTTAGCCTTGTAGGCTGGGCTGGGCTAGCAGAAGATCTTACTAGCTGCAGTCTTAACTTCATTGTTTCTGGCTCTAAAGCTACAGGGAACTGCATTTCCTCCAAGGTCCCCACCCCAGTGCCCTGCAGCAGTACTTAATGCCCCACCTGTCATTTTCTTCACTTAGTGGTAATGCAGAAACGTCATCTTTGATAGAGGTTCTGTTGAGGGTCTTGGTAAATAACATTCCCAGGCAGCCCCTATTTCTCCAGACAATATTTTTTACACTAATTTGTGAAGCAGATGCTGGGAACTCGGGACAAAAATGTAGCCATCCCAGTGGTCCTCCAGGCACTCAGAACTGGCTCTGATTCGCATGTCCACGCAGGACTCAGTTGTGGGTGGAAAGCAAGGATCTGAGTGACACGGGGCTCCTGGAGTCAGACAATGAGGTTTGGTGAAGGTCACCCTCCAATGCATCTCTCCTGTCAACGGTTCCTTCCTTTCTCTGGGAAAGAGGAATCAGGAGTGGAGAGGGCATAGAAAAGGCCAGTGAGAGAGCAAAGGATGGTGCACCTGCCAGGAAGCAGGAGGCCTGGCTCATCTCCCTGCTCCACCAGAGGCAAAACTAAAGAAGAAAAAAGGAAAGAAAAAGGAGAGTGGGTGAAAGGGGAGACTGATAATCTTCCCTTAGAGACTGGTGCTGGGGGCAGAAGCCTGGTACCATGTAGCCAGTCACCTGGCTTTCTCTCCCTATCCCTTGCCCTTCCCTGTGCAGGGGTCTGTTCACCTGGGCTCTGTGTAGTGGGGGTGGACAGGTCCTGGTTTCCCAGCTACAACGTCCTCCTCAGTCATAGCACTGCAGCTCCCAGCACCAAGGCTCTAGCCAGGGAGCATTAGGGTTGACTTTGGCGGAACTGGAAGGTTCCACGGTAGATATCCCCAGAGGAGGAGAAAATTGCTATCCCTGGGGGCAACTCTGCAGAGAGAGGCTCATTTGACAGATAATATTATGATACCAAAATCCAAGGTCAGGCGAAATGTGGATCAGGAGGTCTTGTCAAAGGTGGAAATTACCACAAATATGTGGGAGTCAGAGGTTAGGTAAGACAGAGAAGGGAACATGTGCGAATAAATGTCGAAAGGGCTAATACCAACCTAGAACTGTGCATTAAATACAGGCCACAAAATGCACATGATGGCCTCTAAGTGTATGTAGTGCAATCCACAATATGAAAGAGAAGGAAAAGAGAGAGAGGGAGAGAGAAAAGAGATAAAGAACCTGCCATTTAGGTAGGCTATGGGAGGGCGGAGGGAATTGGGGACATCGGTGGTGGGAAATGGGCACTGGTGGAGGGCGGGGTGCTGGAACACTATGTGACCGAAACCTCCAAACACTGAACAATGTTGTAATTGTATATCTCACGGTGGTATAATAAAATATTAATTAAAAAAAAAAAAAAACTACAGTCTAAGAGGTCGACCCATTTATCTCAGGTTATGGGGATGTGAATTATATGATGATGACTTTGGGTTGTGGTCAAAGCTCAACTCAGCAGCTACCTCCCGCTTGGTGCTCCGGCTCACTCTGAGCAGTGCTTGTGGGATCATGTGGTGCCAGGGATTGAGCCTAGGTTTCCTGCATGCAAAATCCACTCAGCCCTCCGAGTCTCTGTCCTGTCCCGGGGTGGTTTCTAATGCAGGCAGAGACTGCAGAGGTCGGAATTGTGCCCCGCATGCCAGGGCGCAGCTTCTAGGCCGCTCATGGTAGAGCGGCCATGGAACCTCAAACAGCCCTGCCCTATCCCTGCTTTCCTTTATCCTGTTTTCTCCCTGGTGCGCAGTTTCTGGGAAGAACCCAAACCTGAAGCCTTCAAGGAGAAATTAAGAAGCCCAACTCGGAGTGCTGAAGGATTTCCTTGGCAGAAAGAACGGAGGTGGTGAAAACTGTGGCTTTTACCAGGAGATCGAAGGGTCCCTGCCTGTGGCTACTGCAAAAACTGGTCTGGAAGCCCCCCCACATGGTCAGAGCCCCGAGGCTCTAGGGCCCCGGTTCTGCACTCAGAAGAGACCAGGCAGTGTCTTGAACATGCAGCTGCCAATCGCCCTCACCTCACAGGGGCTGCAGCCTCTACCTTGGCTGTTGGCCTTTTCTCCGCCAGGGGTTCACCCTGGAGCCGCAGGTTCTCTGAAACCCAAACAAGCCTGTGGCCAGTAGGCTGGGGAGACAAAAGGCCTCTCTGTGCTCCCAGGCACACCCTGGCCTGCACAGCACCCATGGGCTGGGAGGGGGCTCGCTGCACAAACAGGAAGTAGGAACTCTCCTAAGCCTGTAGCCCTCTCTCCCTCACAGAGCACATCTAATCGCCAAGGGCGAGTGAGACAAGTTCCATAGGGATGAGCAAAGCCACCTGGAAAGAAGAAAGACCCAACTAAGACTTGGCGAAGGCTCCAATGTATTCCTATGTGGAGATCTTTATTAATTTAATTTAATTTTTTATTATAATAGACATTAACCTATGTGGAGATCTTAAAAAAAAAGAGAGCAAGCACCAAGTGTGTGTGTGTGTGTCTATGTCTGTGTGTCTCTGTGTGTGTGTCTGTGTGTGTATCTCTGTGTGTCTGTGTGTGTCTCCATGTCTCTGAGTGTGTGTGTGTGTCTGTGCGTGTGTCTCTGTGTGTGTGCACTGCCAACCTCATTAAAGCAGTGCACAGTGAGATGAAAATCGAAGTGGAGCAAAGCATGGGCTCTAGATTATAGAGACCAAAATGCCAAGGTAGGAGACAGATGGAGGAATGTTCTGGATGGAACGGAGGGCTTTGGGACAGTCTTGGGGACAGAGGGGGAGGAATCTAGACACACTGGAGCTGCTAGAGTCAGGGCGACTATAAGCAAGGGACCCACATGCCAATGATTGAACTTAGAAGCATGTCTGTCAGGAGTCACCCCTGGTGGGTGATGGGAACCTGGAATCAGTGGCAGAGGGACAGGATCGTGCCAGGTGGTGGGCAAGGAGGGCGGAAGGCCTGAGACCCAACACCAACAATTATCTGCATTTATGTTGTCTATATAGGCTAAAATAGGGAGCAGAAAGTGTAAACAAACCATTCCCAGTTGTTTGCTGTTATATTTCAACTATTTATACTTCAGAGTTCTGGCCGTCTGCTCAGGTGATGGTTGGACGGGTGTTTGCTTACCGTGATGGCTGTAGATATGAGAGCAAAGCCCAGCAAACACTTCATATTTTCCCTTTCTGTGTCCAGCTCGATGCTGAGATCATTGGCATAGTCATAATAGAGCCACCAGAGGACACTGCAGACAACTGGAAAACAACACCATGAGGGCCCCCAGCCACCCTAGGAGGGAGGTGGGGCCCTGCCTAAGGAACGGTGTCCTGCACCCCTGGGACCTGTGGGGCAAAGACTGCCCTCGTGCAGAAGCCGGCGGGCCAGGGGCCCTGAGCACCTGCTTCAGAGGCTGCTGGTCTTGGGGAGCCGAGGAGGGCACCCTGGCGCCCAGGTACATGCCTAGTCCACAGTCCAGCCTCACATTTCCAGATGAGCTCTCTGTAGCCATAGCTCCATGGGAATGTGGGCATTCACTGGGCCCTACAAGCCCAGGTGAATACCCTGCAATTAGGGACTGAGGCCACCTTTGCCACAATGACAAGTAGAAGGTCCCTGTGGACTGTAGCAGTCCTTGGGGAAGTCCAGGAGAAATCTTATATAATGCTCCCGACATAGCCCAGAGAGGAGTGCACAGTGGGGAAGGTGCTTGGCTTGCAGGCAGCCAGCCCTGAGTTGATCTCTGGCACCCGATATGGTTCCTGAACACCAGGAGTGATGCCTTAGTGCGAAGCCAGGAATTAAGTTCTGACCACAGCCAGGTGTGGCCCCAACAACAACAAGAAGAAGCCAGCTTTTAAGTTCTGTATTTAATGGCAATGCTTTCTGTTCATTCATGATTTGTTTTATCTTGTTGACTCCTGGCTCAGTGCTCAGAGGACCATGTGGTGCCAGATACAGAACCTGGGCCTCCTGCATGCTAAGCAGGTGCTCAGCCTTTCAAACATTTCCCTCTAGCCCAAGTTTTTGCAACTACTCAGAGATTAATCAATCAAGTAAAAATTACTTACACAATAATCCCAAAACAATCAGCGTGATGAGAATATGAACCATTAGGGTGGTGAGGAACCGGAAGGTGAGCATCACGGCCAATGACAAGGCTGAAAAGAACAAACACATGTAGCCCCCACTGCAATAGGGCTAGAGCAGGCAATGAAGAGTGAGGACTGAGAATTTTCTTTAATTTCCAAGTACCCCAGGGTATCTGCCCAAAACAGGTCCTTCCTGAGGGGCACTCTATGAAGCACAGACAAATAGGCCACCCTGGAAGACAGTCTCTCAAAGGACCAGCATTACTCTAGACCTGAAAACAAATTTTGTAAAGCAGGTATGAGATCCAAAGAATATCATTTACTTAAAAAAAAAAAATATATATATATATATATATATATATATGTAATTTACTTTCTGTCTTCCAGTCCAAATAAACAATTATACATTTCCGTATTTCTTTTTCAAAATTTTATTTCTGGAATCATGGTTTACTGTTATTGCTTATCAGAGCTAACCTCTCTTGACCCAGTTCTGAGCATATTTTCATATTAAAGGTTGTTATGTGTTCTTCTTAAATATGAAAGACAAATGATTTAACAATAAAAACCAGAAGATTCTGAGACATTGGTGTTGGAGATTGTGCATTGATGGAGGGATGGATGTTGGAACACTGTATGACTAAAACCCAATCATGAACAGCTTTGTAATGCCCATCTCATGGTGATTCAATAAATAAATAAAAACTGAAGATTTTTTACTTACTAATAAACTGTACAAAAAGCCTACATAGTGTTTCCTAATATTGGGGTTTTATGCTGGTACAAGTACTTTAGTAAATTTAAAAGCATTTAACTTTTCTTCCTAGTCAAAAAATCAGGGGTACATAGAGGAATTCCTATGTCAGTGGCTGAGAGCACAGCTTGTGAATCGGTCAGGTCAGCAGTGAGGCTCAGTTCTGCCCCTATGCTACCAAGCGTGGCCTGAGCCGTGTCACTGAACATCACTCAGCTTCAGTGCCTTCTCCTGCATCTGAGTCTGATGAGGTACTGGTGAGTTACGGGAGCACCGTGCGGGGTACCCTGGGCCCCTAGGACAGCAGGACTAACAAAGCACCCCTGGGCATTCAGAAATGAATAACTCTTAGGAAACAGAACTCTGGAAAACTCAGCATGTAAACAGATAAAACAGCGAACCAAAGAGCTGCTTTGAACCAAGAGGCTAGAAGGCAGCCACAGGGAAAGGCAGTAGCTAACAGGCCCTTATAACTGTTTACAGAAGCACCTGAACTTGTTCAAAGGGAAAGTCTGGACAAGAGGCTCACAGAGCTGGAATACTCTAATGAGAAAGCAAAGGGCCCAGGTCTGATTAAACAGACAACTGCATCCAAGACTGCAGGAAGACGTGTGTCCTGCTCCAGTTCTGACCTGCAAACAGCCCACAGCAGCCTGTTCCCAGGAGGCCACGCATTTACCAGGTAATTGCTAGCCAATGGTCTTCCCAGGCTGCAGAGAGCCCTTCCATGATGACCAAGAGGCCTTCTGAGCTGGCCTGCTCA
Source organism: Cryptotis parvus (assembly GCA_021461705.1). NCBI lineage: Eukaryota > Metazoa > Chordata > Mammalia > Eulipotyphla > Soricidae > Cryptotis > Cryptotis parvus. The sequence continues at coordinate 150,370 of JAJIBD010025113.1, forward strand.
CAGGAAGTGGGCAGCTGGGCAAAAGGTCTTTGTGACCTGGCAGCTGAACTTATCATGATCAATTCACAAACTTGCCATTGGCTTCACACATCCATCTCATGGGCAGTCAGTTCAGATCCTGGAAAGTGGTCCCTATATTACAGCAAGCCCACCGAGAGGGCTCCATGTCATAGATTCAGTTTGCCTCCCCTGCTCAACGGCTCCCTAGCCCTGGCCCATGCCCACAATCTTATTGTCCCTCCCACACTTGAACCTAAAATTTAGCAGATATCTACAAAATACATACCCAGCCCAAAACTTGACCTCTAAGTCAAGAGTCATTTTTTCACTGTATGACATATACAACTGCTAGAAATTCAGGCATACCAAAGAAAAAAGTTACCTAATGCGAGGACACAGAGGCCAAGGATTGTGTCTCTTCCTGACATGATTCCACTTAGAATTTGGTGGAGGGTATCAACGTCATTTATCAAAACAGATGCAAACGAGGAATAGCACTCAGGCATTTGAGGCATGCAGCGGTTAAACAAGGGAAAAGACTTGCTAAAAATGAAACAGAGAAAAAGTGGTTAAGATGTTTACTTTATGAGTTATCTTTGGGGAAAGTGACTCTGCAATCACTAAGACCAGTGTTAATGGAAGGAGTTCTAACCTCTCACTTGCGACCCTGACCCTAAAAAATCAGGTGACCACAGGCATTGGTGGATACTAAAGAGGAAAGCAACTCTGAGAAGCCACAGAAACCAGAAATCTAAACCTGGAGAGGATCATTCTCCTGACTCTCATATCCTGGATTTCCTTAGACATCAACTGCCAACTCTAATATAAAAATCACACATTGTAAAGAACTGTTAGAGAGATAGATGGGATCATTTAGAAACTATTACTGGAACTACCAACTTTGTTCCACCCTCTTTAAGCCTTGACGGTGTAACTATCGCATAGTTAGTACTTAATATAATGTGACATGTGTGAATGAAACTGCAACTCATAACGGCTTTGGGCAAAGGAGAAAGCTGAATATTTGGTGTGTTGCTTCTTGAAAGGTACAAATGTCCAGAACGTTCATTCTACTGATGCCCAAACACTCTCATAGGGTCCCAGTCCTAGGTAGTTGCCAAATGTTTCGTGACTACCCAGGGCTAGGCAACCCTCCTTTTATTATTTTAAGTATTTATTTTATTTTTTTGGCCTTATAGATCACATCTGGCAGTACTCAGGGGAAACTCCTAGATCTACACTCAGGAATTACTCCTAGTGGTGCCAGGGGGGACCATATGGGATGCCAGGGATTGAACCCTGGCCGGCCACATGCAAGGCAAACCCCATACCGCTGTCCTATTACTCCAGCCCCAGCAAGCCTCTTTTTAAAAAAAAATTGTGTGTGTAATCAGAATTTAAGTGGAAATTTGCATTGGGGGTTCAATGAAAATAAAAAATGATATTCCAGAATTATATATTAGATAGTCCCAGGTAGCATTTGTTAAAAAAAAAAAAGGTAGAAGCAAATTGATTAAAGTATTCTTAACACTGGAACCAAAACTCGAGCATAGCATATTGCGATTGTATGTCTAAAAGTGGTGTAATAAAATTAAAAATAAAATATTCTTAAATGCCTCACTTACTCTGGGCCTATAAAAGGGCTGAGAATCAGAGATGGGATTAAACTAAAAAAAAACAACTTAAAGCGTTTAATAATTTTGAAGTTATATAAAAATTACAAAAGTGTCCCAGAGTCTGGTGTCCTTTCACTCATTTCCCCTGTTAGCATCTTACATTAAGACTGCAGCACGTTGTAGGAGTGCAGAGCCTAACCATGCATTAGATTTCCAGCAAACTGCAACCTTTATTTGGGTTTTGCCGTTTCCCACTCATGTCCTTTTCTGTCCCAAGAGCCATCCAGGACACCACGCTGCATTAAGTCGTGTCTCCTTTGACCTGTGGCAGACTCTCAGACTTTTCAGTGATCCCCATCACTGCATGTGGCTCATGCAGCCACAGAGATGTTTTCCAGAGTGACTTAGGCCAGCTCCTTTTCTCAGACTCTTCAGGGAGGTGATTTTAGACATGTGTAATGTCTAAACATCCATTTGTCATGGTTTATGTTCTGTTCAGAGATCTCCTGATACTTTGATTTTATTTATTTGGACACAGTAAAGTTCATTCTGTACAGATGTTGACTATACACAGTCATGCAGGAAGCAATTCAGGGGTGTGTGTGTGTGTGTGTGTGTGTGTGAGAGAGAGAGAGAGAGAGAGAGAGAGAGAGAGAATGCGTGAGTTGAGGTGTGTGTGAGCATGTGTGTGAGTGTGTGTGTGTGAGAGTGCGTGTGCTGAGTGTGTGTGATCATGTGTGTGAGTGTGTGTATGTGTGTATGAGTGCATGGGAGTGTGTATATTTGGAGAGAGAGAGAGAGAGAATTTTCACCAAGTGAATTCACCAAGTCCCTGATGAGAATAATAAGGAATGTTACTCTGATGAGATGAGACTCAGATGAGAATGGTTCCATGAAAAAGTTATTGCCATGGAATAAACTCAGAGGCAAACAGAATTAAAGTTACTTTCTGACTACATCCCATCTGTCATCCTTGTTTGAGCAAATGATTATACAAGCTAGTAGCCACACTGCATACAACTCTAGTTTGCTTTAAAAAGAAACTTAATATTTCTCGCAGTCCTGTCTGAGATAAAGAATTTCTTTAAATTTTACAGAGACAAATTCACATAGAGTAAATATTAAGATCTTCAACACAATTACTGAGCTGTCCTGTAGTCATGTGACCTTTTCCTGGATATCTAACATCTTCCACTGGTATTTTCATGCAGAAAGTAGCATAATAATGTCGTTTTAAGATTTATTTTATTACAGTTAAGGTATCATGGCTATGACCCTACTACCATTTATGGCATGTACCCCATCACCATCAAGTACCTACTACCATTCCCCAATGTCCTTGTTACTCACAATATTCATTACAATATTGATTTATTGTAATGAATACATCATTATATTTCATTACAATACTCTTGTATTGTATGAATACTTTCATTACATGCTCTTCATTACAACATTGTTATTATACATATAATAACAAGTATTTGTTTGATCGTATATTTTGCTTGATCATATATTTTTATATAGTGAATGGGCTGGTCCCCTTTATTTTTATTTTTTCATTTTTTCCTTTGTTAAGTCTTTATGGTTTTGGTATTGGAGTCATATCATGAGATCCTCAGGAGCTACTACCACTCTGTGCTTAGGGGGTAGTTCCCGGTAGTGCTCAGGGAACCATATGGTGACAGGAATTGAACCTGGGCCTCCCTGCATGCAAAGCATGTGCTAAACCCATTGGTGCTCTCTCTGGGTCATATACATACATGTGTATATATATATAATATTATCTTATATATATTTGAAGAATGCTTATAAACTTTCAAGTCCTCTGGTCTCATCACTAAAATAACCCTGCTGCTATGTTCATTGCAGCCATGCCACATTTGCAACTTGGGAGAAAAGACATCTTTTTAAATGTTGAATTTAATTCTGTGCGTGAGAAACCGAAACCATTATTAACAACATTGTAAACTGAAGAATCTCAAAAATTAAAAAAATTAAAACATTGAATTGCATTTTCAAGAACACAGTCTATTTGTTCAATTTTTTTCAAAACTCAAAAATATACTAAAGTTTTCTTCCCGTGTTTTTTGCACATTTCTTATGAAATTTATTGCTAAGCACATTTGTGGCCTGTATTTTTCTTGTGATAGAAGAAGTCTTATTAAAAAATATGAATGCTACAGCTTTCATTATACTCATGATGGTCCCTGCTACCTAAATAAGTTCTCTTAACATTTGCAGGTTTTATTATCAGAGAAGCAATTTTACCTCTGGCTTTCAAAGCCTTTGTTTATTTTTTGTTACTAAACATATTAGTAACACCAATCACCCAGAACTGTTTTGAAAACTAATGCAAATTTTTTAACTTCTATTTCTGAAAAAAAGACAATAAAGATTTAATAACATTTTATTTGTTTTTCTTTGAGATTTTTATAAGACCTTAATTTTTTCTATATGGTGATGCTTTTCAAAAAAATTATTTTAGGCACCATGTTTTACAATACTGTTAATGATGTTGACTTGTTCAATCTTTTTGGGAAAACAATATGAATTATTCTCAAAGAAAAAAAAAACCACATCTAGGGAACAATCTCCCTTATGACCCAGCAATTTCACCTCTTGGCCTCTAACCAAAAAAAAATAAATAAATAAAAAGACTATTCAGAAAAGACTATTTGCTCTCCTGTGTTTCCTGCAGAACTGTTTACAATATTCCAGTCTGGAAACAACCCATGATGATACTTTGGGATGGTAAGACCTGTCACCACACACACACACACACACACACACACACACACACACACACACACACACACACACACACACCACACGCCTTACGCCGCACGCACATGCACATGAACACATGCACACATGCGCACACACGCATGCACACACAATTTCTTCCCCACCACTTTTCCTCTCCCCAGAAGCAAATGACAGGCATTTATGTTGGAGCTAGAACTAGAATGAATGAAAAGGAAAGAGTCCAGCTTTTGGATTTTAAATAGACAAGACTCAATTATAATACCAAACTGAACACCAGAGGGAAAAAAATACACTTACTTGCTATCTTCTGTAGGATTTTTTTTACTGCCCTTAAAGCTCAATTTTAGGTACATTACAGCCTTCTTGACATCAAGCCATTGCTCTAAAAGTGTATGCTATATCTATCTCATAGATATCTCATATCTATCTCATGTGAACCACAAAGGAAGAAAAACAATTGGTTTAGTCAAAAAGAGGCATTTAGAAAATGTTCTCTGGCCCTATAGCCACACTTCTCATGTTTTGAAGCTTTTTTACTCTTGGCACTGCTCTTCCATGATGAATATGATCATTTCCATCTTAAAACAAACAGTGGCTTGTGTAGGAAAAGGAAATGGAGCCCCCGAGGCTATTTCTATCTCCCTGACTCCATCCAAGAAGGGCCAGTCAATCCACAGTCCTGGTTTCCCTTGAAAAGTTAGTACTGGAAAGGTCTCCAGCGACAGGGAATAAGTCTAGGGGGCCCAGGACACGTGGTGCGGGGCATGTCCCTCCGGCTTGGAGTGAGTCTAAGAAGGTCGTGTGCCAGGCAAAAGGAAACCAGTGAAGCGAGGTTGCAAAACACATATGGACTCTGTTTGGTCTTGAATGCCAGCTTTTTGCCTGATGGCACAACTTGACCTGTCTGCATCAGTTTTCTCCATTGTAACAGAAATGGGAAGGAGGCCAGTCGCCTAAAGATGTTGTGAGCTTCAAGAAATGAAACCATCAGCTTCAGAAAGCAACTACCCAAGATGAAAAGCTCCAAAAAATGTTTGCTTTTGTGAACAGCAGCATCAAAATAACTGTTTTCTTGAGGAATCCCAATTGTTGCCTCCTTAACTACAGCAGGAGGAATTTCCTCTACTCTGGTCAGATCACAGCCTTCAAGTTTTGTCCTCTTTAAGTTCCTTGCACAGATCCAACTACTCACAGGGATCTTGAAACAAAAGAACAACCCTCTCTTACAACATTATCTACATAATATAGATATCTAGATAATCTACATAATAGTCATTCTCATAGAAGCAGAGAGCAGAGGTGGGCGAGGATGGCGTGGAGATAGGGACAAGAATAGGGAAATGAGAAGATGTGGGTCAAGTAGTATAAAGTTAAAAAATACCCTCTTGAGGCTAGGGGCGAGCTCAACAAGCTGGAGGGCAAGTGTGCGTGCCTGAAGCTCAGGCTCGATTCCCAACACCACATACTAGTATTCAGAGTAGCCCTGAGTACCACCAGGTGTGTCCACCACCCAAACAAATAATTCTTTAAATGTTAAATAATTTTCTCTGGGTCTGGAGTGATAGCACTGCAGGTAGGGCATCTGCCTTGCATGAAGCTGACCTAGGTTTGATCCCCAGCACCCCCAAGCACCACCAGCAGTAATTCCGAGCGAAGAGCCACAAGTAACCCCTGAGCATAGCCGGGTGTGACCCAAAAAGTTAAAAACAATAGTTTTCTCTAAGCCTGTTAAAACATTGTCATTTCTCCTTCCACCTGGGTTCACTTATGTTTCACTGGAACACTATGTGATTTTATTAACAGAAACAAAACAGGATTAAAAGGAACCACAGAGATAGTACAGTGGGTAAAGCACTTGCTTTGCACACGCCCAGGGTTTGATTACTGGTGTCACCTATGGTCCCTGGAGCTCACCAGGACTGATCCCTGAGACAGAGCCAGGAGTAAGCCCTGAGGACCGCTGAGTATTATCCCCCAAATTAGAAACAAATGGAAAAAGTAAAATAGAGTATTTCCTGTGTGTGAATCTTGGGAAGTAAGAGAAAACTTGTTCTCTGAGTCTTCTATTTCTGTTGCACGGACCCTAAGCATGTACAAAGGCATATGCATGCTGGGACTGTGAGGCCACTTATTTCTTACTGTGGGTCCCACAAGAGAGTGATAAACACTGTATTAGACAGTTGGCACCATGCCTTGTTCTACTGAAAGTATCATTATTTCTTGGAGATTTTGCAGAGGTCTCATTTACTATAAACATATAATTTTCTAAAGCATGTTGGTGCAAAATAACTCCAAGTTCCCCTGTAGTATGATTCAAGACCCGACTGAGGCAGCAACGACTACATTTCCACCTTGGCCCTCTCAAGGACCCAAATGTGACCCATTCACCATGGAATGCAAACACCGCTTCAGCATTACAGCTTTACAATGACTGATGGCTGCCTCCATGGACCCCGTCAAGGCACTCACTGATAAGGATGAATCAAACCTCGACTAAGATCCTGAAGAGTGTCCATTAAGTTGTGCTCCGATGAGCAAAGAAGTCCTGTGCCGTGTTCTCATGGAGAAGGTGCAGTGGTCACTTGAGGTGACTTTAGGCCAATTTCCACTCAAGCTGGCTGGTGGCAGGGATCATTCCTCTGTGGTGCTAGGGGAACTTCCAGGGTCATATCCAGTGATGCTCAGGGGACTATGTGGTCCCAGGCAACAAACTGGGGTTAGCTTCATGGGGTTTATCTTGAGTATTTCTCTAGTCCCTAGGTCTGATTTTCATGAGTTTTTAATAAAATAAACCCAGTAATGCCTGGTCCCAATTTAAAAAAAAAGTAAAAGCAAAAGCAAACAATTACTTCCATATAATAGTTGAAGTAGAAATATGCACACCTCAGGAAAGATAGTACAGTGGGTAGGCCACTTGCCTTGCATGTGGGTGACACGGGTTTGATTCCCAGCATCCCATGCGGTTGCCAGAGCACTGCAAGAAGTAATTCTTGAGTGCAGAGCCAGGAGTAACCCTGAGCACCACTGGGTGTGGACCCCTCAAAAAAAATTAAGCAAATAAATATCCACACCGACTATTTTATAAAACTGTTAATCCATGCCACTTTTCACGAGCAATAGTGAAGTCATTGGACTGATTGCCCAGCATGCACATTACAAATGATGCCTCCTTGTTTTTTCCTGATTCCTGAAGGTTTGATGGCCCCGGCATCAGCCTCTTCCCATACCTCTCTTAATGCTTCCATATCACTCAGGAGAGTGACAGACACCTAATGAGTGCACAATAACTTTTGCTGATGTAAAAGGAAGAAGGGTGGAAATCTTTACCTTGGAGGAACTGGTAGTCTGGGACACAGAGAGTCGACATCTGGATTCTGGGTATAATTGGAGGAATCCAAACTATAAACACACAGGAAGGACCCTGGAAGTAGAAACACACACAGACTTTACAATCTTCCTGCATTGGTCCCACATTGCTGGGGGGCTGGTAAGGAAATGACGGTCATTAAATGGAACCCGAAAAGAAACAGAAAAACTGCCTTAGACTGAAGAATGTAGTGTGAATGCACTTCACACACACACACACACACACACACACACACACCAAATAAACATGGGGCCAGAGAGCTAGTCTAGTGGTGCTTGCTTGCATGTGGCCGACCCGGTCAAGCCCCAGCATCATATATGGTTTCCCCCATCAGGAGTGATTCCTGAGTGCAAAGCCAGGAGTAAGACCTCAAACCCTAAGCACTGACAACAGTGTCCCCAAATCCACACCACCCACCACCCCCGCCAAGAAATACAAAAACTAAAAACCTACAATCTGAGGTCAGTTAAGTCCTCTTTTACTCTTTCTATAAAACCTCATGTCAAAACTGTTATATGATTATTATTTAAATGATTCAAATTTTGTGCTAAGGTGGTTTATGACAGAGGCTTGATATTTTTTACTGAGACTGGAAAATCATTTTAACAACCCAACAGGCTGTTTCACAGATGCCTGTCAAGCTCTGGCCGAAGACTTGGACCAGGACACAGGTGTATAAAGATCAAGAACGGTCTAATCTTTATCACATCAATCTGAAAAGCAGATTTGGAGCCGGGCACTTCAGATACACATTCTCTGAGTACAACTTAAAACCTAGCCCATTGGTCAGTGACAGTATCCATGGACCTCAATATTTGAATACAAGTCAGAAATCTCAGCCCAAGCCAGTGGATGCCCAGGGGCATTAGGATCTCAGGCAACCATCTGACTCTGCCTCTGAGCCGTAAATGTCAGCTGCAGGCTGTCTCTGGTTTTGGCAGGGAGCAGAGAACAGAAAGGGTTGGGATAAATGTCGATAAAATGAATGAGATTGGACAAGCTCAAGGGAACAGACTTCTGGCCTTTGTCACGCAGGCAGATCAGTGCTGCCGTAAGAGTCCTGACTGCTGTTCTCATCTTGGTCACGGGGCTGGTCTTTGGTGATTTCCAGCCTCAGAGGAAGAGCGAGTCCCATCCTTGGGACCTAGACACCTACCACTGCTTTTTGCAAAGAGCTGAACATCTTCCAGGGTGTCAAGCTGCTCTTCAGGACAGCTGGCGACACAGAGGACAATGGAGCCGAGCCGGGCATCACTGGCATCCAGATTGCAGGCATTCAGGAAGAACACATGCCTAGGAGACAGGTGAGAGAAGGGGGTCTCAGGGCACATCCTTTCACGGGGTTAATTCTGCTTTTACAGTATTAAGGTGGAAACTGGGGATGGGAATGTGGCTTCCTGGTAGAGCACTTGCTTTGCAGGTGTGATGCCCTGGTTTTAAATCTAGCCCTGGAAACAAAACATTCATAGGAATAATGAAGGCAACTGCTTGTATAATCAAAAGCTTCTTTATAATTTAACATGAACCATGCCCCCTGGGGGCCACTGGTGGAACTGCATAGCTTGAAAATCAAATTTGGACATGAGCCTAACCTCGTTTCCCCAGCTTCAGTATCATCTGAGAGACCAGACAAAGTGCCCGGGGAAGGGGGAAGGACTGAGTAAACAGTCCGTGAATAGCCAGGTGGGGCCAGTATATGAGCGGCTCAATAAGATCCACAGCATATTTCCCCCACAGGAGTAGTGTTCAGATACACTCCAGAGAATCGCTGAACTGAGTAGAAAGGAAGGAGGCAAGGATGTTAAATTAAGCTGGCTCTGCCCAGGCTTTAGTGTGAGCACTGAGGAGCACAACAGCCCCTTCCAACTGCGGTTATCCAGCCAGTGTGCATGTGAGCACGTGTGTGCGTTTGTGCATGTGTGCACGTCTGTGCATTTTGTGCATATGTATGCACTTGTATGTGTGCACGTGTGTGCATATATTTACATCTGCTTGTGCACGTGTGCATGCACATGGGTGTGAGTGTGTGTGCATCCGTGTATGTGCACATGGGCACATAAGCTGTTGTCACTGTGTGTCAAGAGAGGCGTGCAGGCGGCAGAGCACTGTAGGCACCGGTGAAGGGGTCTCGAGAGGGCTCCGCTTGCTTTTTCCTTTTTCCCTTCTGTGTGGAGCCTGAATACGATCCCACTGTCCATATATCCCATATTTGGTCTCTCCCTTCATCTGCTGAGGGGTTGTTGGGCTGTTCCTTCTTTCTAGCTATTGCAAAAAGTGAAGTTTGGACTTTGCACATTTATAAGGGGGCTCGCAGCTCTCGGCAATGCACTATGGACCAAAATGAAGCAGAAGCAGGGGCACCTGGTTGGCCCCTCCCTCCATCAGCGATGCTCACAGAAGCAGGGGGAGGTACCCTCTCCCCGCCCGCACTCCCCGCACGGCATCTGGAACAGCAAAGCCTTTTCTCCTTCTCCACAAGAGTAGAATTCAGAGCTAGACAGAATCTGGGCTGAGATTCATATCTGCAAAACCCAACTGATAGTCCAGTCTTTGCAGACCTTTAAAATTTGCTCCTAGAAACTGCTTTTTGATCAGGTCTCAAAATTAGGACCAGGTGTTAGATGGATTTAGGAACACAGAGTTAGATGGATTTTCTAATTCCATTTTTAAAATCATGGCTGGGGAATTATTTTCTCTCAGAGAATTCCTTTCTCTTCTTTCCCTTTCCTGTTTCTGTGTTAGAATTGGGGCAAGAACATGCAGCCCCTCAGTGTCATAGTTGAGTGTAGACAGGAGAGGTGGTGGCATCCGGGGCTCCAGATTCCTGAGATTTCCACACAGAAGCACTGCTGAGGATGCTGCCCAGCTGAGAACATATGACACATTATGGATGACAATGGCTATACCGTGATTTATTAAGCACTCACTCAGGCCGAGTCTCAGCAGATCCATAAAACAACCTTGAGAGCCTAGTGAAAAAAAGGCCCAGAGAGGTTCATGTGCTGCCTAAGGTCACACAGCTGAAAAGCAACAGGGGCTGAATTTGTATTTAGGGCTGGCTCATTCTAAAGCCTGTGTCCTGGGCCACAGGACACACACACACACACACAGAGACAGAGAGAGAGAGACAGAGAGACACAGAGAGAGAGAGAGAGAGAGAGAGAGCAGGGGGTTAGGGAACTTACCTTGCATGTGGCTGACCCTGGTTTGATTCAAGGCACTGTATGACTCCCTAAGCATTGCTGGGTGCAAACGTGGAGCCTTAGGGGTCCACAGGGCACTGCTGGGGCAGCCCAGGTAACTGCTGGCATTGAAGGGATTACCAGGCACGCATGCTCGGACTCTCACACTGAGCTCCTTAGCAAGAGATTCTGTTGCAAACTAACCAACAGCAGCGCGGACACAATACCTGGCACCCATGTGATCATTTCAGGGAAGGGGGTGGCATAAACCCTTCACTTCAATACTGACTCTCTGTATTTCAAAAGTAATATTTGAATTTAGCCTGAAGTTAAATAGGTTTGACTATTTAGCCTGAAGTCAAATAGGTTTCAGATAGTCGTCATTCTTACTCACTTAGGAATGAGAGTAACAATCTTCCAGGTATTGGCAAGAAATTCTGCTGGCTGAGAATCTCTTAGAGCGGTCATTAGGAGGTTCTCCAAGACCCCTGACCGCTGCTTGGGAGTCGCCCACCCCCCAACCAAACCCATGCCCTGATGAACACAAACCTACTTCTAGATTTTTTTTTGAGGGGGTTCGCACCCAGCTGTGCTCAGAGCTGACTCCTGGCCCTGCACTCAGGGATCACTCCTGGCAGGCCGCTCGCAGCAAAGACCTTACCTGCTGTGCCCTCTCTCCACCCCACCTCTGGATTTATTTTTTAATTGAATCACTGTGAGTGAGTTACAGTTACAAAGTTGTCCAAGCTTGGGTTCCAGTCATATAATGTTCCAGCACCTGTCCCTTCACCAGTGCACATTTCCCACCACCAGTGTTCTCAGTTTGATGGGTGAAGAGTTTCCAGAGACTGCGAGAACGCTTTGGAAATAAGCTGAGAACTGGAGACTCGAGAAACCCTTACTTTTTCAGGGTCATGTCCTGTCCTGAGAGCGGGGCGCGGGCACCGGGCGAAGTTCCTCTTGCCACACACGTTGCCAAAGCTGTCGTAGCCGAAGAGGAGGCGTCCTGCAGACCCGGCCACCACTGAGTAGCCCATGAGGAACATCTAGAAGATCCACACAGATAGTGAGAGTCTGAGCAAGGGGTAGAAACACCTGCCCTAGAGGGGTAGCTATAAAGCCGGAGCCAGAGGGAATGAAGGGCCTTCCAGCGGCACTGCACGGCTCCGCCTCCACCACTGAGGCTGCTGCTACGCTAACCACTGCTCTACCAGGCCAGCGAGGGAGGCGAAATCCCTGAAATGCCCACAGGTTCTCCTCTGTTTTCTCACCTTCTTCCCCAAGAGTTTGTCATCCCTTCCCTCATGGTTCTACTTCCCTGAACCAATTCAAGATCTTCCCCTTGAGGTTCTTGGTTTATCTAAATGTACCAGGGCAATAATGGCTTTATTTCCAGAGTTTCCCCTCCCTTCTCCCTTTCCCTCCCCTTCCCTCCCACCCCGCCCCTCCTTTCTTCCTTTCTCTTCCCTTTCCTTCCCATTCCTTTCCTTCCCCCCCACCCCCTCATATTTAGAGGATTATGGCACTTGGTCATCAAGGTAACATCCCGAAGTATACAGTTAGTACGGACCAAAATATTACATATAATAAATGTAAAAGCAGTATTTGGGAATAAGTGCTTAAAACAAACAAAATTAAAAATCTCAGAAATTCTAGTAGGTAAGAACATTTTTACCTATAGTCACTTTTATCTGATTTCATAATGAATGTGAATATCAGAAATTTTGCTCATGCGTGACATGCCTGTTGGCATGCATTGATGGGCCTACCTCAACTTCCCCTGTGGCACAGCCAGTGTCGCAAGCTTACAACAGCAGTGCTGACTACCACACAATACCTGGCACCCACGGGGTCATTTCAGGGAAGGGGGTGGCGTAAACCCTTCACTTCAATACTGATTCTCTGTAGTCCAAAGATATTAGCCAGCAGTCAAGTATGTTTCAGCTTTTGGGCATTCTCACTCATTTAGAAATCAGAGTAACACTCTTCCAGCTATTGGCAAGAATCACTTGGCTTATTGGCCAAGCTGCCTCATTAGGAGATGCTCTAAGCCCCCTGAGCACCGCTTGGGAGTCACCCACTCCCTAATAAAACCCACCCTGATGAACACAAACTTACTTCTAGGTTTGTTTGAGGGAGGAGGCCATACCCAGCTGCGCTCAGAGCTGACTCCTGGCTCTGCACTCAAGAATTTTTCCCTTGAATTAAAATTCTAAATATTATCACCGGAAGTCATTCAGTCCTCCACCAGAGACTCTCTCTTTTTTTTTTTTTGCTTTTTTGGGTCACACCCAGCAATGCTCAGGGGCTACTCCTGGCTCTGCCCTCAGGAATTACTCCTGGCAGTGCTCGGGGACCATATGGGATGCCGGGGATCGAACCCAGGCCGGCACAGCCAGCCGCAAGGCGAACGCTCTACCCGCTGGGCTATCGCCCCGCCTTCGGAGACTCTCTTATTGGGGAGGGGCATGAAGATGAGCAAGTCTGAGTAGCCACCCTCAAGGAATCGCCTGGAGAGGGGTGGGCTCGTAGATGGGGCGCCTATGGCAGGAGGTTCCCTGGCCCCAGCCCTCCTCAGCTCCTCCTGTCTCAGGGTCAGACACCAGCAGGCGCTGCTGTGAAGTCACTGCAGTGAGCAGGGCCCTCCCTAGACTCACGGACTGTCCATGTGGCCTGCGGGGGTGCTGGCCAATTCAGCCCGGGACGCTTTTTCTCCTGTGTTTCCCTGTGGGTGCAGGCTGAGACCCTGCTTGGGATGCGCCCACAGGGAGGAGAGCACCTGCCGGAGATGTAATACCGAGGCGATGTTTTCCACGTATCCTCCCTATCCATGTGAATGTCTCTTGGGGAAGTTCGTGGAGAAGGAAAGATTTGGTTATTTTGTTTTGGAGGGTAGGGGTGGCAGGCTGAACAATTCTGTCCTTAATTCCTGTTAGCCTATAGAACAGCTGTCCCATTATTGAACCACCAAAATCTTGTTCTGATTTGAAACACACACATGCCATCACACGAAGCAGGTGAGACAGCAGCTGTGCCTGTCAGGGTTGGAGGGGTGTGGAAGGAAGTTCCCCACCAAGGTGCAGGGTAGGGGTCCCCACATGCATTCCTGAAGCACATAGCAGAGGGCAAGGTGGAGCACACTGAGCGGTAAAGCAGGGACAGACCAACACGGAGCCAGTTTGTCCCACGTGCATTCTGCAGGCAGAAACAAAGGCTGACACCACGTCTGCAACCAACCATCCCTGCTGGTAATTCTGATCCCCTGGTCCCCAACTGCCTTTGACCAGCTCTAACCTGGGGCAGCAACATCAAGAATAATCTTTCCAGCACAACCCTCCTAGTCAGACACAAAATTATCATAAGAGGAAGCTGGATAGCAGAGGCAGAAACAAAATCTCCTTGGGCTGTGCCTTAAGAGAGTTAAAAAGATCATACATATAACCAGAGCGATAGTACAGTGGGTAGGGTGCTTGCCTTGCGCACGGTCAACCAGGATTTGATCGCCAGCATCTCATATGGTCCCCCAAGTCCACCAGGAGTAATTCTGAAGTGCAGAGCCAGGAGTAACTCCTGGTTACTCCTGGTTTTGCAGGAGTGCTGCAAAGTGTGGTGCAGAGACAATAACAGTAACAACTACGACAACGACATCAACACAGTTCATACCAGCCAGCTGGGGAAAGGCTGGTGTTGCTCAAACTGAATCGGAACAAAGGAGAGCACACACATTTTGAAGCCTTCAGGTTTACTCTGCAATCAAAACCTAATTTCAGGACAGTGTTCAGCTCTGCTACCCTTCAGATGGCGTGGAACTGCTCAGGCTGTGATAGAGCTTCATGGACAAATTCTTTGCCTGGACAGCTGTCAGACTGAGAGTTTGATAGTGATGTACCAGGTTTGAAACATGGATGGAAGATCACTCAACAACATTCACAACCCAGGGTCAAAGCTGAGAGGCCCAGACTGGGCAACTGTGTCCTTTGCCTTGACCAATGCAGAGTCAGAGAGTGGCAGGCACTGGAGGGTCCCTGGCCCTAGAAGAGCATTTCCTGCTGGGCCAGGCACTGTGGCAGAGCAGGGGACACACAGATTCAGAGCAGAGAACACACAGGTCAGCTCAACCTTCTTATACTCATCCAGGTGAAAACAGGAAGTTCCCCCAGTGGGCACAGCTAGGCTTTTCTCGGCAGGAGGAGTCCACGCGGCAGCTTAAGGTCCAGTTCAAATTCAACGCCTATCAACAAAGGTAGCTATCACTGGACTTCATGAACCAATCATATGCCAGGCAGCCAAGAGCTTGCCTCACTTTGGAATGAGCTAGTGACTTCACAAACACCGCCTTGGAAGAAGCTGAGTCTTTTTTTCTGCTGTTCCCTACATTATTTTTCTTTTGGCTTTTGGGCGCACACCTGGCTGTGCTCAGGGCTTATTCCTGGCTCTGAGCTCAGGGGTCACCCCTAGTGAGGCTTGAGAGATCACATGGGGTGCACGGAATAGAACCTGGGTCAGCTGCATACAAGGCAAGCGACTACCCACTGTACTACCTCTCTCTCTCTGACCCTGTGACCTACAATCTTAAAGTGCAAGAGACTGCCAGGACCGAAATGGCATAGCTGGGTGAGAAGTCCCTGCACCCACACATACCTGCAAGCAAGAATGGGAGAAAAGTCATGACCCAGCTAACTGGAGCTTTATCCTGAAGGATCTTGACCCATTGCTAAATAAACGCACCAGAGTAATCTCCGGGGTTTTATGCTCAGAGGAAGTAAGAGTAATTAATTTCTAGGTCCCACCGGAGTTTCTCCTTTTAGGAGGAACAGCAATCCCTGGAGGCATGTTTATGGGGTGTCCCCCACTCCCACCCCTGCTGAAGTGTTAAATGAGCTTCTAGGCACCAGTAAAGTGGCAAGATAAAAGAAGACAAACCGGCTCCCTCAAGGGCAAGCCCTTGACTTTGGGGGCCCTGCCGGCCCTGCCCTGCCGGCAGCAAGAACAGGGTTATTCCTCCAGGCTAATCCGCTCAGTTTAACCGAGTTTTCCAGCGCTGGAGGTGTTGGGGCCCAGGAGAACATGAACTTGAACGTGGAGGTCCTGGGTTCTCTCCCTGCCCAGCCCTGGGAATGCGATTTCCAGTAAGGTCACAGTTATTTCGGGGCGCACAGGACGGATTACTTTCCTACAAGTTCCCCACACTTACCAAACCAGTCCAAAAGAGAAAGAACAGGAATAGCCACGCTGTGTCCGTGCATTTCCTATAAAGTTGAGGTCGCCACGCTCTTTGCCTGGGGGTGCTCTCTGCAGAAACCTTTCAGAAACAAACGGAAGAAAGAGAGAAAGAGAGAGAGGGAGAAAGAGAGAGAGGGGAGAGGGAGGGAGGGAGGAAAGAAGGAAGGAAGGAAGGAAGGAAGGAAGGAAGGAAGGAAGGAAGGAAGGAAGGAAGGAAGGAAGGAAGGAAGGAAGGAAGGAAGGAAGGAAGGAAGGAAGGAAGGAAGGAAGGAAGGAAGGAAGGAAGGGAAGGAAGGAAGGAAGGAAGGAAGGAAAGAAAGAAAGAAAGAAAGAAAGAAAGAAAGAAAGAAAGAAAGAAAGAAAGAAAGAAAGAAAGAAAGAAAGAAAGAAAGAAAGAAAGAAAAAGAAGGGAGAATGGAGGAAAAGAAGAAAAATAACCGGCTGGTGTTCACCCGGAAACCAAACCCAAACCTACCACCTGCGGCTACAGGAGCCTTTGAGACACCTGCTCTGCCGGCGTCTGTGCCATCCCTGGTGGCAAAGTCCTTACCTGGACGCCGCCCCAAGTCCATGCCCCATGGCCAGCCCCCTCCCTCGCCTCGGCCCCAGTCTCTGAGTGGGACCCGAAGTTCCACGATCCTGCTGGAACGATCCCGGGACCTTCCACGATCCCGGGACCCTCGGGCGCCTGGCTTGGAGGACTCAGAAGCGTCCAGGCAGGGCGTGTGCGTGCTCGAGGGGCCGAAGCTTTCTCCGGGCCCCCTCTCCCATGGGGGTTTCTATCCCGGAGGTCCCTTTCTCGGGGGCCAGGAGCGGGTATTACCGACTGGGCGCCGAGGCTCTGCATCGTGCGGCCGGGGCCGGACCCGGGACCGAGCGTGGCGGGGGCGCAGCGCCACCCCGCGGCCGTCCCCCACCGACTCCCCCGAGGACGCGCTCCGGGCCCCGCGGGTCGCTGGGCGCTGACTCGGGCCCCGCCTGGCTCGGAAGGGGCGGCCCAGGGCGCCTCTAGCGCGCGCCCCAGCCACCTGCGCGGAGGCGGCTCGGGGAGGCCCCTTTCGGGGAGGGCAGAGCGGTGGTCCCCGCCCCGCTCCTCCTGCCAGCGCCCCGCCACGCCAATCCGTCCCAGGGGCGGGTGCTCGCTGGCACCTGCAGAACAGGGAGCAGGAAGTCAGCCCTGGGCGACTCCTTCCTGAAAGGTGGGGGGCGGGTTTAACAGTCAACAGGAAAGTAGCTGTAACTCCGTGCAGGACTGGGATCCTAGTGTTTTGCAAACGTTAAATAGTCGACGGGGTGGGGATGGGGACCGGGCCGGGTCTCTTCAGCAAAGAGCTGCTCGCAGGAGACCCGAGTTGGATGCCACCCACCACCACCACCACCACCACCATCATCATCATCATCATCGTCATCATCATCATCATCATCATCATCATATCATCATCATCATCATCATCGTCATCATATCATCATCATCATCATCATCATCATCATCAACATCATCATCAACATCATCATGATGGAGGCAGAGGAAACAGTCATTCCAAATCTGCAGATGTCGGAAACTGAGGCACAGGCCACCCGCGACGTGGCTTGTGGAGAAGGCACAGAAGAAACGTTTGCAGAAAGAAGCGCTCTCAGGCTTGTGCTTTCTGCAACGGTTTCCACGCCTCCCTGTTCAGCAGCCGATAACCTCCAGAGGAGTTCCTGCACGCCGTGGACTCTCTCCACACCAGTCTCTCCTGCTGAAACAAGCAGCTGGAGAAGCTGGGCTCCAGGGATCAAAACACGGGTGGAAAAAAACACCAGAAATCAGTCTCCTGTGTGGGAGTCGGAGGAGAGCGGCTAACGGCCGCTGTGACCGTGGAAAACTGAAGTTGACCGCCAGTCTCCGCGTTGGGCCTGGTGTTCATTGCTCTGCTCTTCATCGTGGAACAGTTACAACCATAGAAGCCGCTCCAGGGGCCTCCCTTAGGATAGCAGCAAAAATAGGACAGCAGGTTGGCGCTTGCCTTGCACGTGGCCCAGCCTACTTTATCTCTCCGCATACCCTGAGCGCCATCACGGGTGATCCCTCGGCTCGGATCCAGGAGTAACGCCTGAGCATAGCCAGGTGTGACCCAAAAATAGAAAGAAAAATTTCAAAACGCTGTTAGGATTGAAGAAGCAAGTTGGAGGTCAAATGTGTATATATGGATATATAAATTAGAAGGACTTTTACTATTTGTTTTAGGAATTCCTAAATATTCATGGCGTAGTAGGCTGACTAGCAGACATCAGTGTAATACATAGCTTCTGGTCACGGCGACTGGGTTGACAGGTGAGCTGACCTTTCCCCGTCCACTCCCCTTTGTGTGCCTGCCTTTGCCCTGCACCAAAAGACCCGTCATCCTGGCTGTCTTCATTCGTATTGTTCTTTGTGGTGTGTGCCAGTCTCAATGGTGCCAGGTGATCTCTTGGGTTTGGTTTGCATTCCCCTGATAAATGATAGAGAACTTCTATTTATTCAGTGTACCTACTGACTCTCTGAAAGTCTTTGTCAGTTTGTTTGTTTTGGCTTTTTGTGTCACATTTGGTGATGCCTGGGCCAGGTTGTGTTACTCCTGCCTCGGCACTCAGGAATCATTCCTGGCGGTGTTCTGGGGACCGTCTGGGATGCCAGAGATCAAATTTGGGTCAACTGCATGCAAAGGCAAAGTGCCTTACCCTCTGTACTATCTCTCTGGCTTTTTGTATGCCTTCTTTGAGGAAATTTCTGTTCATCTCTTCTCCCCACTTCTTTCTTTTTTTCTATTTTTTTTTGCTTTTTGGGCCACACCCGGTTTTGGGTCGAACATTGCTCCAAGGGTTCGCTCAGACATGCAGGGGAGGGGCCATGCTACCCAGACTTGGAGCAGAGATTTGGGCTCCTCTGCCCTTTCCTCCACCTCCATGCCAGCTACCCCGGGCGAAACCCACAGCTCCGTCAGCTCGCGGCCGCTCTGTGGCCATGCAACATTCTTAGATTGTTACTGATTTTAGGATCAGATCCTTCCCAGATCTTTCACATTTATACACTGTATACAGTTTTAGGTAGGTTCTAACTGATATCCATCATCCCAGTAAGCCTAGCAGGAAGCCAGAGCAACCCACACATCAAGAGGTCAGTCATTCTCAACATCCAGAGTCTATAGTTCCTCAGAGCTCCACCCAAGAGAAAACCTGATCTTTCCCCTTTAAATTTCATCAGTAAATGCTTGAGATGAGAGTCTTCTACTGAGAGTGTACCACCTACATGGCAGAGCCTGGCAAGCTACCCGTGTTTTATTTGATATGCTAAAAACTAGTAACAATTATGGACCTCAATTCCTTGACCTGAAGTATGGGTTGAGGCTCTTCCTGTCCCTGGAGCAAACAGATGCCCTTGGGCTACACTTGCTTGCCACAGGACTTATGGAGATGTTACTATTGCCCACTCGAGCAAATCAATGAACAAGGGAAGACAGTGATACAGTGATACAGTGAATCACACCCGCAAAGCTTTGGGTTCATGGGTTACTCCTGCCTCTGCACTCAGGAATTACTCCTGGTGGTTCTCTAGGGACCATATGGGATGTCAGGGATTGAACCCGGGTCAGCTGCATGTCAGGCAAACAACCTACCCTATCGCTCCGACCCCTCTTCTCCCTATTCCTTGATGGGGTTGGTTGCTTTTTTTCTTGTTACATTTTAAAAGTGCTTTTATATATGTTGAACATCAATCCTTTGTCAGATGAGAGGCGGACAAATAATTATCTCCCAGTCTGCTGGGTGTTTTGTATTATTTTTTAAAATTATGGTCATAGTTTCGTTCACAATGCAGAAGCTTTTTCATTTGATGTTATCCCATCTGTTTATCTTTGCTTTCTTTTTTTTTAATTTTATTACATCACTTTTAGACATACAATTGCAATATGCTCATGCTCAAGTTTTGGTTCTACAGTGTTCCAACACCCATCCCTCCACCCAAACCCATCTCCCATCACAAATGTCCAAACCTCCCTCCCCCTCCCGCACCCCAACTACTTGGCGGGTTCTGTATATCTTTTCTCTCTTCTCTATCTCTCCCTCCCGCCTACCTTTCCTACACATCATAGAATGCAGTATATTAAAGGACATAACTGTTTCCACTAGTTTGATGGACCACGTGGCCGCTAGCGGCCGCGCTACTTAGGAGCCTCATGGTCAGAGTCCGGACAGTGAAAATGGCGGCTAATGTGGTGGGCAAGTCTCATCCGGCTGCATCCGGGACCCCCCAGAGGTGATGGGCCAACACCCAAAACTCATCTGTCCTCCTGGGGGCCCAGTGGTCAGCTGAGCCAGGAGAGGGCCCAGTTCCAGCTCCCCGGCTGCATCTGAGGCTCTGCATGCTATATCAATCTCTCCAGTTTGATGCAAATAGAATGATCATTCAAGTGTACAAATGAGAAAAATCCTGAAAGGACCTGGTGCTAAAATTCATTGCGTCTAAGATTAAACTGTGGCGGCGGTTTAAACCCGGAGGCTGGGGACTGGGCGGAGGCCCCAATCCTTGCTCCGAGTCCAGCAGGCACGGGCGTCTGCATGGCGAGCAGGCCCCAGGAGCCATGTAGGACACGACCAGGTGCTGGCCGAGCCTTTTGCCTTTCACCGGAAACTCCATAGGGCCGCTCACCATGAGGCCGAGCTGCTCAGTCGTGGATCTGGAGTCTCTGTCTTGCGGTGGTTGGCTGTGGTGGCTGGAGCTCAGAGTCACACCACTGAACCCGTAGGCTGGGGACTGAGCAGAGGCCCCCAATCCTTGCTCCGAGTTCAGCAGGCGCAGTTGCTTTCTTTTTTAAAAAATTATTTTATTATACAACCGTGATATATACATTACAAAGACGTTCATGCTTATCTTTGCTCGTGTTTGTTTGACCAGTGGCACAGAGTCATTACATGCGCCTCTAGATTCAGTGTCATCAAGGGTTCTGCCTCTGTTTTCCTCAGCATAATTTAAGGGGGTGGGTCTGGTGTATGAGTTTGTTTTTATGTTTTGGGACCATACCCAGCTGTTCTTAGGATTTACTCCTGATTCTGTGCTCAGGAAATTTAGGACAGCACTAGAGAGGGGCCAGCTCTCTTCTACTCACGGTCAGAAGTCAGGTCCAAAAACCCCACATGAATCCGCCTTTGCTATTGGGGTTCAATGGCTGCAGTTCTGGGAACTTCTCCCAGAGATAAATGGCTTGGGGCCACTGGGGTGATACCCCGCAGAGCTGGAGGGGCGGGATGGTGCTGGAGAGCAAACTCCAGGCTTGCGCATTGCAGACTGTGACCCACATCCTTGAACTCTCCCTCTCTGGGAGTCTGGCTACTGATTTGTAAGCGGGGAACAGAGAAACACTTCCAGTGGGAACAGGGCTGCGTCAGCAAAATCAAGAACCAGCAGGTGTTTTAACTCAAATAGTAGCAAAAAATCTTAAAACTAAGACAGTGGAGGAGTCTGTCAATCAAAAGAGACATGGGACAGACACTGCATGGACATGGTCGATTTGGGTGGAGCAACTAGAGAAATAAGACAGAAGACAGTCCAGCACATGTGAATACTGTTGGCTGTTTGATGATCTGTGTGTATGTGTGTATGTGTGTTTGTGTATATGTGTGTATATGTGTATATGTGTGTATGTGCACTTGTGTATATGTGTGTATGTGTGTATATGTGTATGCGTGTATATGTGTATATGTGTATGTGTGCATATGTGTGTATGTGTGTATATGTGTATATGTGTATGTGTGTGATTGTGTATGTGTGTTTATGTGTATGTGCGTTTGTATATGTGTATATGTGTGTATGTATGTGTGTATGTGCACTTGTGTATGTGTGTACATGTGTGTATGTGTGTATGTGTATGTGTGTATGTGTGATGTGTGTATGTGTTTGTGTGTATGTATGTGTATGTGTGTATATGTGTCTATGTCCATTTGTGTGTATGTGCATATGTGTGTATCTGTGTGTATGTGTTTGTGAGTATATGTGTATGTGTGTGTTTATGTGTATGTATGTGTGTATGTGTGTATATGTGTGTGTGCCTCTCAAACTGTGGTCAGGAGGTTCCAGTGTTCCTTCTGGCATTTTTCAGCCAATTATTCAATGCCCACACCCAAGAATATGGTGCTGCTCAGACCACGCAGTGCCAGGGGTTATTTGGGTCATCCCAGTGATGCGTAGGGCCTTGAGAATGGACCTTAAGGTGCTGGACAAGTGCTGGACAAGTTACATGCAAGACAAGTGCCTTAACCTCTCTGCCAGCTTTGTGACTCTGGATATTTGATTCTGAGAAATTTATATTAAGGAATCTGGGGATGTGTTGATACACAATCAGATACCCACCTTGGCCTGGTCTGGGGATATGTTCTATTCTCCAGAACATCAGCTCTGCATGTGCGAGGCAGTGAGTTTGAATCCTGGCCCTGTCCACATTGGAAAGTGTGGACACTTATCCCTAATACAGCTGACTTCCTGGCACCACAGCAAGTATGTGTGTGCTTGCGTGTGCGTGTGTGTAGTGTGTGTGTGTGTGAGAGACCCCCACGTGACAACAACAAAGGGAAGGGAGGGGGTGACATAAAAAGAAGAGTTATCTTTATGTGGGCATACAGAAACTTTGACAAAATAGGTGGGATTTGCTCGAAACACAGGCGAAAGGAAAATAGTGGTGTGAGGGAGAAAAGATCAGTCCCCTGCTGATGATGGCTGAAGTTGAAGAATGTGAACGGAGGTTGGGGGGGAAATTATTCTCTCTACTCTGCCATGGTTGAAATGTCGCATAAATGTGCTCATGCAGAGGGAGAAACAGCAATGCCCCACTCTCCCAGAGACAGCCTGCCCCCACGGTAGTGGGCAGGTCCCCTCTCAGCAGCTGACTCGCCCCCTCTTGTCTGTGTCTCTTGTGCTCTCTGCCCGCATCCCCATGACTCCTCAGCCCTCCCTGTGCCTTAGGATGACTGTGTCTCTCTCTGTCTCCAGAACTACTGACCTGGGTGCCCTTTCTATTAGTAGCTTCTCTGCCTCTCACCCTCACTCCGCAGCCACATCCCTAATCCCAGGGTTTTAGAACACTGTGGACATCTTTCTTTCTCCTTCCTTCCTTCCTTCCTTCCTTCCTTCCTTCCCTTCCTTCCTTCCTTCCTTCCTTCCTTCCTTCCTTCCTTCCTTCCTTCCTTCCTTCCTTCCTTCCTTCCTTCCTTCCTTCCTTCCTTCCTTCCTTCCTTCCTTCCTTCCTCCTTCCTTCCTTCCTTCCTCCTTCCTTCCTTCCTTCCTTCCTTCCTTCCTTCCTTCCTTCCTTCCTTCCTTCCTTCCTTCCTTCCTTCCTTCCTTCCTTTTTTTCTTCCTTCCTTCCTTCCTTCCTTCCTTTTTTCTTCCTTCCTTCCTTCCTTCCTTCCTTCCTTCCTTCCTTCCTTCCTTCCTTCCTTCCTTCCTTCCTTCCTTCCTTCCTTCCTTCCTTCCTTCCTTCCCTTCTTCCTTCCTTCCTTCCCTCCTTCCTTCCTTCCTTCCTTCTTTCCTTCATTCCTTCCTTCCTTCCTTTTTTTCCTTCCTTCCTTCCCTCCTCCCTCCCTCTCTCCCTCCCTCCCTCCCTCCCCCTCTTCTTTCTTTCTTTCTTTCTTTCTTTCTTTCTTTCTTTCTTTCTTTCTTTCTTTCTTTCTTTCTTTCTTTCTTTCTTTCTTTCTTTCTTTCTTTCTTTCTTTCTTTCTTTCTTTCTTTCTTTTCTTTCTTTCTTTCTTTCTTTCTTTCTTTCTTTTTCTTTTCTTTCTTTCTTTCTTTCTTTCTTTTTCCTTCCTTCCTTCCCCCTCCCTCTCTCCCTCCCTCCCTCCCTCCCTCTCTCTTTCTTTCTTTCTTTCTTTCTTTCTTTCTTTCTTTCTTTCTTTCTTTCTTTCTTTCTTTCTTTCTTTCTTTCTTTCTTTCTTTCTTTCTTTCTTTCTTTCTTTCTTTCTTTCTTTCCTTTTTTTTGAGCTACATGCAGCATGCTCAGGGGTTACTCCTGTCTTTGCACTCAGGAATTACTCCTTGCAGTGGTCAGGAGACCATATGGGATAGCGGGGACCGACCCCTAGTTGGTCACGTGCAGGAAAATGCTGTCCCTGCTGTGCTATTGCTCCAGCCCCTGTTTTTCTACTCTTCCTGTGAGTCTCTTCGCCTCCCTCTCTCATGCTGCCTTTTCTGCCCAACTCTCTACCACTCATGAGTTTTGGCCTTGTCTCTTGGAGATCCAAATGCACCTCTCCTCCTTCCAGTAGTTTTTGGCACCTCCTCTAACTCCTATTTGCCCTTCTGTGGATGCAGGACTCTCCCAGCCTAGCCAGGCAGAGGGTGCACTCACACCTGTTCGGACTGCCCACTTTGCTTGGGTCGCTCCAATGCAGAGCTGAGCTTGAGCTGAGCTGCATGTTTTCATTGGGGTCGAACATCTGGGAAGTTCCTATTTCCCAGCCTCATCCAGCTCCCCCAATCTTTTTCTTTCCCACCAAACCAACCTCCCTGGCTAAATTTTCACCCTGCTTGATTCCCGATGGTTGAAACAGTACAATGCTCTACTGGCTTCGTCTCCAGGTAGAAGAGCTTACTGAGAGCTCCATTTTTAGTGATGCCAGAGAGTGAAGCTCTCCAGCCCAGCTCTAGAGATCAGAATTATTCATCATCTTCCTTTTCCTGTTAGCCATAAAGATGGATTCCTCAGACTAGAAGCCAGCAATGAAATGGATGATATTGCGGTTCTTGGATTTCACTGTTGAATCTTCAGAGTTGGCCTTCAGTGGCCAGGAGACATTGAACAGACAAGGGGCTTGCAGGGCTTGTTTGAAGACACTGGCTGGGGTAGGGAGGAAGCTAAGGGTGTGCAAAGTGTCTCACCCAGGAGTGTTGTCCTGCAGGCTGGGCTGCTGGGCTGTGAAGGCTTGTGTGGGAGAACTCTGAGGAGTGTAAGCCTGGGACGTGGCACATCTCGGGAGGAGCCACACTCTACATCTGCTCCATGGAATACAATTTTCCAAAATATGAGTCCCTTTCAGTTTGATTAAAGCAATTATTTTATTCTGTGTCTCATGTAATAAAACCAAAAATCTTTTTTAAAAAATATTTTATTTTTATTTATTTATTTTTTTAAGTTTTTTATTATACCACCATGAGATATACAAATAAAAAGATCACGATCACGATCACGATCTTCCCGTTGATCATCTATTTGCAAGAGCGGGCACCAGTAATATCTCTATATGTCCTGTCTCATGCCAGTAGAGCCAGGGGCATCGGCTTGCTACAGGAACATAAAGAGCCTCAAACCATTATATTAGGTCATGGGAATGACCTAATATAATTGTTACTGGAATTTGGCATATCATATGCAACACGAGAAGCTTGCCAGGCTTGTCGAGCGGGAGGCAAACTCTTTTAAACACCTCCAAATAAAGCATTTATTGATGAACCGCGAGGCCGCAAGCGGCGCGAGCTGAGCTGTGATGGGCTGGTCTGCTGGGTGGAGTTCTGATGAGAGGGAAGTCCAAATGTGGAAAATGGTGGCGCCCGTGGAGTGAGGGGGTGGGGGTGGTGGTCTGGCTTGTTGTGAGGCTCTGCCGAGGTGGTGGGCCAGGGCTAGAACCCGCCATGCCTCCCGACTGCCTCATGAACGGCTGTGCACAGGGAGAGCAAGGAACAGCTCTGCCCCATGTGTGAGAGTCTCTGGACCAGCATACCTGGGCCGGATTGAGGAAAAAAGCTGCGGCAGAGTGGGTGTCGGTGATCCGGGCTGTGATGGGCTGGTCTGCTGGGTGGAGTTCTGACGAGAGGGAAGTCCAGAAGTGGAAAATGGCGGCGCCCGTGGAGTGAGGGAGGGGTGGTCTGGCTTGTTGTGAGGCTCTGCCGAGGTGGTGGGCCAGGGCTAGAACCCACCATGCCTCCCGACTGCCTCATGAACGGCTTTGCACAGGGAGAGCAAGGAACAGCTCTGCCCCATGTGTGAGAGTCTCTGGACCAGCATACCTGGGCCGGATTGAGGAAAAAAGCTGCGGCAGGGTGGGTGTCGGTGATTTAATTGTATATAAAAAGATATACAATTAAAAAGTTCATGTTTGGGTTTTGGTCATACAGTGTTCCAGCACCCGTCCCTCCACCAGTGTCCATCTCCCACCACCAAAGTCCCCGGTTCCCTCCCCCCTTCCCCAGCCCACCTCCATGGCAGGTTCTTTATTTCTTTCCCTTTCTCTTTCTCTTTTCCTTCCCCTCCAGACTATGGATTACAGAACACACATTAAAGGGTTGTCATGTGTATCCTTTTGCCTCTATTTAATGCTCAGTTCTAGGTTGGCATTAGTACCCTCGACAATTATTAGCACACTGTTCCATTTTCTGTCTTACCTAACCTCTGACTCCCACACGTTTGGGATAATTTCCACCTTTGACAAGACCTCCTGATATATGTTTCACTTGACCTTGGATATTGGTATCATAATATGTACATATATATTTATGCCATGCAATAAAACCAAAATCTTAAACCTAACACTAACCCTAATCCTACCCCTCGGTCATCTAGTCATATACTGGGAGTTGGTGTATAGTCACTAACTGGTCTAGAGTCAATATTCACCAACATTTCAAATTTTATTCTCAGCTTCCACCATGTTCAGAACAAAATCATAACTGCAGCCATAATCTAAGCCTATCCCTAAACCTAGGCCCACCCTCTCCCTCACTCTGATTTCATGGTTTAGCATAGCTGTGACCGAAGGCTACCAATTGCCATCACCCGAAAGTTAGCCACCGGCTGTTATCCAAAAAATAACTAACACCAGGACTAACCCCTGAGCATGCCAGGTGTGACCCAAAAAGCAGAAGAAACCCACAAACAAACAACCCCTCAACTAAACTCTAAACAAACCCAAACTTTAATCCTAATACTAAATCTTAAACCGATCTCGCATTATGATAACATCAGTAGCCACAGCAGTGTGAAAGCAGCCAATTGCTCTAAAATTAATATTCACCCTCACCCTAACATTCATTCTCAGGGTAAACTATGGTCCCATTTGACCCAGCCGTACCACTCCTGGGAATATACCCGGGAAGCCAAAAACACGTAGTGGAAACACCATCCCTACTTTTATGTTCATAGCAGCATTATTCACAATAGCCAGAATCTGGAAATAACCAGAGTGCCCAAAAATTGATGACTGGATAAAGAAGCTTTGGTACATCTACACAATGGAATACTATGCAGCGGTTAGGAAAAATGAAGTTATGAAATTTTCCTATAAATGGATGGACATGGAGAGGATCATGTTGAGTGAAATTAGCCAGAAGGAGAGAGACAGATATAGAATGACTGCATTTATTTGCATGACATAAATATATACATATATATATTATACCAATACCCAAGGTCAGGCGAAATGTGGATCAGGAGGTCTTGCCAAAGGTGGAAACTACCACAAATGTGTGGGAGCAGAGGTTAGGTAAGACAGAGAAAGGAACAGTGGGCCAATAATTGTCGAGTCTATTACAATCCACAACTTGTAAGAGAGGGAAGAGAGAGAGATAGAGAGAAAGAGAGAGAGGGAGAGAGAAAGGAGATGGAGAGTCTGCCACAGAGGCGGGCTGGGGAGGGGAGGGCATCAGGGACATTGGTGGTGGGAGGTGGGCACTGGTGGAGGGATGGGTGCTGGAACACTGTATGGCTGAAACCCAAACATGAACATTTTTGTAATTTTCAAAAAAAAAATAAATAAATTCAAAAAAAAAAACCCAAATTCTTTCTAACTAAAAAAAAAACAAACCTTACTCAAACTCTAATTCCAACCCTAACCCAACCCAAACTCTAAGCCTAGCAGTCACACTCATTTTAATCCATTTGTCATGGCCTCAACCCCGCATTACTGATACTCTAAAGTTAACATTCACCCCTTACCCTGTATTTATTCTCAATATCTACCACAATCAAAAAATCTTAAGGGGCCAGGGAGATGGTGCAGTGGGTAAGGCCTTGTGCGTGCATTGAATGTGGCTGACTTGGGTTCGATTCCTGGCATCCCAGAGCCTGTTGAGTAATACCTGAACACAGAGCAGGAGTAATACCTGAGCACCTCTGAGTGGGCCCTAAAGCAAAAGAAAACAAAGCAAACATCTTAACCCTAACTCTACCAGGCCTACTACTGGTTCTGTGCTTAGGAGCCACACCCTGCCACACCCTGCTGTGTTTGGGGGGGTCAACATGTGGTACTGGGGGATTTAAACTGGGTTGTCCAGTGTAAGGCCTTAAACCCTGTACTATCTCTCTGACTGTACATTTGCATTTTGAGATTATGCCGCTGCAAGGAAGAACAGATTGGAGACAGGTTGGAGATAGAGGGTCAGAGATAAAATAAAATGCCTGGAACTGAGAATGGAGTTCTCACTCACCCCTACATTCCTACCATGTTTTCACCTCTCCTGTATTCCATTCTTTGCCTCCTTTTTATACTCTGTTACCTTTGTTTCCTCATTCATGTTTACATTTCTGATACGGGCACCCATTCCTTCGGACAGCCTGCGATAATCAATAGGTAAAACGCTCAGAGCAGGAACCTTGCCAGATCCATCGTGACGACTCATGCCTTTGCTGCCTTCTAACAGCAGGTGGCGCTGTAAGCCAGGGCTGTGCAGTCAACCAGGCGAGCGGTAGTGTGGGGTTCCTATAAATGGCAACTCTCCCGTTTTTCTTCTTTCCTTCTTCCAAATTTTGGGCATATTTTACATTCACTACATGGATTTACTATCGTTTTGCACCTCCTGATTATCATCTGTGCAATCCTGCTGCTTATGAAATCTGATTATGTCTCAGAAGGCCCCCGGCATGTTAGGCCCTATAGGACTGCCCAGAAAAAACCAATGACCTCGACAGACTGATGATTCACGAGAGAGAGCCCTTACTGAAGAACAAAACGTTCTCTGGGAGTCACAAAGCTTTGGGGGTTACTCACACTTCAGAAGTTTGAAACCAGACCCAGGTAAGTATCCGCTGTGTGATCCTAGGCACATTTCTCACTCTTTATGAGCCCCAGTTCCCTCCTCTTTTAAGGTGGTAGCAACAGCAAACTGGACAGTTGTCATTGTGTGCATACACAGTGCACATTTCCCACCACCAGTGTCCCCTGTTTCCTCCTCACCTCTATGGCAGATTCTCTCTCTCTCTCTCTCTCTCTCTCTCTCTCTCTCTCTCTCTCTCTCTCTCTCTCTCTCTCTCCCCACCCCCTTTTGGGCATTAAGGTTTGCATACAGATACTGAAAGGTTACCATGTATATCCCTTTACCTGCGTTCAACACTCAGTTCTTGTACAGAGTGGAGGTCAGAGTGCAGTTGGGATAGAGAAGGAACCAGTACGGCAATAACTGTTGGAAACGCCATTTCTCTTTTATGAGTTTGTTGCATCAGCAAGCAATTCCCTATTTTTTCTCTTTTATCTGCGATTTGGAGACAACCGCTGGACTAGAGCCATTACCGACTGGATCCCACGGGATGTCAAAAGACCACGTGGCCGCCCACCTACAAGATGGTCAGACTTCCTTGTCAAGACTCTGAATGGTTTGAGGCTCTTCATATTCCTGAATCAACCAGATGCCATTGGGCTACATTGGCACGTGATAGGGTCCAATGGAAATGTTACTGGCGCCTGCTCGAGCAAATCGATAAATAACGGGATTCAAGTGATCAAGTGATCAAGTGATCTCTTTTATCCTCTTGGCTTATTTCTTTTTCTTTGCATTTTTAATCGAGGCAACCAGTGTTTCATGATTCCGTTAATGATGGGTTTCATGCATGCACTGCTCCGACCGCACACTCGCTACTAGAGTTCCCAGCTGCCTCTCTCCCATGATACCCTCCCTACAGCACGTTTTATTTCTTTCTTTTTCTGCTTTTTGGGTCACACCCGGCAATACTCAGGGGTTACTCCTAGCTTTGCACTCAGAAATTATTCCTGGCTGTGCTCCGGGGACCATTTGGATTGCCAGGGATCGAACCCAGGTCAGCCGCATGCCAGTCATACACCCTCCCCACTGTACTATCACCCCGGTACCCCCATCACTGTCACTGTCTTCCCGTTCATCATCGATTTGCTCGAGCGGGCCCCAGTAACATCTCCATATGTCCTGTCTCATGCTAATAGAGCCCAAGGGCATCTGCTTGCTCCAGGAACATAAAGAGCCTCAATCCATTCCAGAACGAGGTCTATAATTGTTACTGGTATTTGGCATATCAAATACAACACGGGTAGCTTGCCAGGCTCTGCCGTGCAGGTAGCATACTCTTGTAGGCATCTCTAAGTCCAGCATTTATTGATGAAACGCACGGCAAAGCAGCCGCAGGAGCTGGGCTGTGATAGGCTGGTCTGCTGGGTGGAGTTCTGACGAGAGAGAAGTCCGGATGTGGAAAATGGAGGCCCTCATGGAGTGGGGGGTCGTCTGGCTTGTTGCAAGGCTCTGCTGGGGTGGCGCGCCAGGGCTAGAACCCACCATCCCTCCTGGGCGCCTTGTGAGCGGCTGGGCACAGGAGAGCAAGTAGCAGTTCTGCCCCATGTCTGTACCCCTATAGCAGTTTTTATGCCTGTTATGAATAGACTTTCATCCTGCAAATGAGGAGAGCAAAATTTTCTAGAGAAAGTTATGTAGTGATTATAGTCAGCAACACGGTTCTGCATAACTGTAAGTTGCTGAGAGAATGTAAACACCCTCACTCCAAAAGTGCTAATATATTCAGTAAATATATTCAATAAAAGTGCTTCATATTCAGAAGAGCAAGAACAAGTGCTGGCGTGGATGTGGGGAGAAAGGGACTCTAATCCATTGTTGGTGGGAATGTCGACTGGTATAGCTTTTTGGGAAAACAATATAGATATTCCTCCAAAAACTAGAAATTGAGCTCCTGTTTGACCCAGCCATACCACTCCTGGGAATATACCCTGGGAAGCCAAAAACACACAACAGAAACACCATCTGCACTTTCATTTTCATAGCAGCACTATTCACAATAGCCAGAATATGGAAACAACCAGAGTGCCCGAGAACTGATGACTGGATAAAGAAACTTTGCTACATCTACACAATGGAATACTATGCAGCTAGTTAGGAAAAATGAAGTTATGAAATTTCCTATAAATGGATGGAAATGGAGAGCATCATGATGAGTGAAATTAGCCAGAAAGAAAAAGACAGATATAGAATGACTGCATTTAACTGCAGGATATAAACAAATAGCATGATACCAATATCCAAGGCCAGACAAAACATAGATCAGGAGGTCTTGTCAGTGGGTAGGATCTACTGCATATGTGTAGGAGTCAGAGGTTAAGTAATACAGAAAAAGGAACAGTGTACTGATAATTGTTGTAAATGATACTAGCATAGAACTGAGTATTGAAAGTAGGCAAAAGGATATATATGATAACCGCTAAATGTATGTATTGCAAACCACAATATGTAAGAGAAGGAAGAGAGAGAGAGAGAGAGAGAGAGAGAGAGAGAGAGAGAGAGACAGAGACAGAGACAGAGACAGAGACAGAGAGAGAGAGAAGTGAAAATTGCCTGCAATAGATGCAGGCTGGGGGGGGGGGGAGAAATCATGAAATATTGGTGGAGGGAAATGGGCCTGGTGGAGGGATGGGTGCTGGAACACTGTATGACTGAAACCCAAACATGAACACTTTTGTAACTGTATATCTCATGGTGGTGTAATAAAAAAAAAATCTTTTTATAAAGTGCTAATGTGAGGAAATGCTGCTACGGATTTCAGTCAAAAACCGTGCTATCACATCACGGTAAAGAAACATGCCAACACGGTGAATGCCTTAAAAGCACACATCTGTGCACCTCAGTTAGGGCACAATTAAAGGAAAGAAACAACTCCTGGAAAAGCGGCCTGTGGGTCTCACATGACAGCTGTGCTAGTCAGAAACGACAATTCTGGGTTGGAGAGTGCTCTAGATTGTTGACGTTTTGATTTTTCAATGCAGGAAAGTCGCTATTCAACAACGTGGATGACTTCCTAGGTCAGTCTTTCTCAGTAATCGGCTCCCGCTCTGAGAAAAAAAAAAAAAAAAAAAAAAAAATTTAAAAAGCCCAGATTTCTGGATCTGGAAAAGCAGGAACCAGACCTCACCGGCGCCATCTAGTGGTCATAGTGAGTTAATGACATGATGAGTCAGTGATGAGTGTTGAGACTTCAACAGCACCACCTAGTGGCCATAATCAGAGCGCGTGCCGGAATCCAGTTTCCAGCACCTAGTTGATTGCTGGTTAGACTTTTCCCAGCTCCCGACACATCTGTGATGTCCTTGAAATACAAAGTTTCCTGCTAATTTTCACCTCTTTCAGATGTTTAAAGTGAAGAGAACTTAAGGCACCCAGAAAACTTAAGCAAATCCAGATCTGAATCTGTATCTATGCATGCATTCAGATGCACAAGTGCACACATAAAAATATGTCTATTTGTTGATTGACCCAGCACTACCACCTTTTATCTACTACGAGGCCAAAGATATTTTCAGGACAAGTCGAGTGAAAGCACACGGGCTGCAGTGGAGCCGGTCCACAGGGCTCGTGCACGGGCTCCCGGCTCCGGGCATTTGCGGCTGAGAGCTTCGGCTGCTCGCCAGCGCTGTTGTCATTGTCACAGCACTTACCGCGACTTCCAGGGCACGGGGGACTGTGGATGGCATCTATCCCCTGTTTGGGTTTGTGTGTCGCTGGACTTTTATTTATTGAATCCCCTCCTGCCTATTGGTTTTGGGAGTGAACCATTTCCTGGACAAAACAGAATTGCAAGGGAAGAGTTGGATGTTCCTTTACATGGGAGGTCTGTGCGCCCCAGCTCTGGTGGGGACGTATCCGGGAATATATCCTGGACTGTGTCTTCAGATATTGTGAGTGCGTTCTTGTGGGTGTAGGCCCAGCGGTCATACCTGGGTTGGCCTGGCCTCTGCAGGCCAGCTCACAGTCCCTCTTTGTCTGATGACAGACCCCTTGTCTGATGACGGCCTAGCCTCCCACTCACCCCACAAAGCTCCTTCTTTTCCTTGACAATGATAGCTGAGAATAGTAGTATTGAATTGTACTAGTGCGAATAGTAGTATTTCCATTCTGTATCTGTCCTTTTTCAGCATGATACTCTCCATGTTTTGTAGTGGGGCCGCACCTGGGGTGCTCAGGGCACCATATGGGTGCTGGGGATCAAATAGAGTCAGCTGCACATAGGACATGTGCTGTAACCCTGGCACTGTCTCTCCGGCCTTTTTCTTTGTGTGATGCCAAGATTGAACCCTGAACCTCATCCTTGCCAATACATGGGCTCAGCCAGGGGACTAGAGCCCTGACCCATGCTCTTGGAGACCTCCAGATACCCAAGTGCCAAAGTGGATGAGCATAGAGGGGCCATCTTGGTGCCAGGGCCGGAGCTTTCCCCACATTCTTGGGGCAGAGCTATGGGGCCCCCTCCCTTCCCAGCTGCTTGCCCTGAGGGAAGATGGCAGCCAGCCCTCTGGGGACAGTAGGTGAGGAGAGTAGGGCGCAGGGTCTGAGAATAAACTATGCCCACCTTGCTCCGGCCCTGGGCATGTCTTCTGTCCTACCCAAACTGGAAACTCTGTATTTGACTCTGAGGACAGAGCCCAGTGACTTTGAAAAGAACCCCAGGCTGGGGCCGGAGAGATAGCCCAGCGGGTAGGGCGTTTGCCTTGCACGCGGCTGGCCCATGCTGGCCTGGGTTCGATCCCGGCATCCCATATGGTCCCCGAGCACAGCCAGGAGTAATTCCTGAGTGCAGAGCCAGGAGAAACCCCTGAGCATTGCGGGTGTGACCCAAAAAATAAAAAAAAAAGAACCCCAGGCTCTTCCACTGGAGGGTATTAAGCTTCTAAGACACAGTGCAGACTCCTGCTTGGTACTGTACAAGGCCACGCTTTGCGAACTCATGATTCAATGGAATGGACACAGATCCAGCACTCAGTGGACGACTGGCTGTGCGACTTTGGTTGTGCCTTTTCTAAACCAGTACAAGGATAAGAAGTGAAACTCAAGTTGGGGGCCAGAGAAGCAATGGGGTGGCAACAGTGACAGAAATAGGAGTACTCAGGCCTTAAGGTAGGACAGGGGTTAAGGTGCCTGCCTTGCACACAGCACACTCAGGTTCAGTCTCTGGCACCACATCTGTCCCCTTAGCCCGACCAGGACTGATCCTGAGCACAGAGCCAGGAGTTAAGTCCTGAGCACTACCAGGCATGGCCCCTCCACCCCCTGCCCCCACTAAATAAAATCAAACAGAATAAAAGTAATAAAGCACTAATTTTGCAGGAATGTGAAGGAAGGCTAGAAGAGAAGCCCCACTAGATTGGGAAAACAAATATGGTGAAAATGTGACATTAAAATTTTGAAAATTAATTGACAAGTTTCATGCAGTTTATTTATTTTTTTATTGAATCATTATAAGATACACAGTTACCAAGTTGTTAATGATTGGGTTTCAGTCATGCAATGTTCCAACACTCGTCCCTTCACCACTGTACATTTCCCCACCAGGTTGGTGTCATTTTGAACTAAAGCCAAGTAAGAGGGATTTAATATTACTTGATCACTTGAATCCCGTTATTCATCGATTTGCTCGAGCAGGCGCCAGTAACATTTCCATTGGACCCTATCACGTGCCAATGTAGCCCAATGGCATCTGGTTGATTCAGGAATATGAAGAGCCTCAAACCGTTCCTTCAGGGTCTTGACAAGGAAGTCTGACCATCTTGTAGGTGGGCGGCCACGTGATCTTTTGACATCCCGTGGGATCCAGTAGGTAATGGCTCTAGTCCAGAGGTTGTCTCCAAATCGCATTACATGTCCAGCCCTTCTGATTGCGGAGGTGACCCAAAAACTAAATATATATTTGTATACCAGATGTATATTAAATCCCTGATTTTCTGTTATTAAATCCCGATCCAGTAACAGAAAATCAGGGTTTAATGCATCTGGTACACAATATATATTTAGTTTTTGGGTCACCTCCGGCAATACTCCAGGGTCACTTCTGGCTCTGCACTCAGGGATCACTCCTGGCAGTGCTCAGAGGACAATATGGGATTGTGCATGTTGTAGGGCATGCCAGCAAGCACCTTACTCACTGGACTATCACTCTGGCCCCAGATATACAATTTTTTAATACTAGTTGTTACTTTTCTTGTTTTCTCTTCTTTACCATATTTTAAAAAAGTTTGTTTGTTTAGCTATATTTGCTTTTATAAACTACTTCAAATCCATTTTTGAATAGGCTGCAGAAAAGTTAATGATCCACACCGGTGTTGCAGGATTGCTCTAAAAGCCTCTGCATCTGCCCTGGATTGCCTCCCTGCAGATCACTTTGTAGATAGGGGGTAGTTTAAATGTGGCAGTTTATCTAACCATGTATTCTGCTTTTTTGGGTCACACTCGGCAATGCTCAGGAGTTACTCCTGGCTCTGCACTCAGAAATTACTCCTGGCAATGCTCGGGGGACCATATGGGATGCCGGGATCGAACCCGGGCGGCACAGGCTGGCCGCATGCAAGGCAAACGCCCTACCCGCTGGGCTATCGCCCTGCCCCTAACCATGTATTCTGTACTAGCTGGTATAAATATTCTCTCATGCTACCACAATCATCTTGGGACTAGCTAGATCTTACCAGCATATTTGCCTGGCCACGTTGGATCTCTAAGTAATCAGACCAGAGAGAAATGCTGTTTGCCTCCAAGCAAGCAAGCATGGCTCCCTGATAACTCAAAGGCAACTAAAATACAAAACTACTGTGAAGTAGATGAGACTCTTGTGAAGGCTTGGAGAAATATTTAACTGGCATTAGTATTAGTCTTTGGTACAGAGACATGCCATCTCAGAAACCCCCTTCTCTACCCTATAAAGGCATTTCCAGGCAGATCTTGGCTCAAAACATTAGCATATAAAAGGGCCTAGGTGAGGTGCTGGGAGAAATTACCTGAGGGCATTTGACCCTGCCTGCTTCCCATAATAGTGGGAGGTCTGAGTTGCAGGGGGATAAAACTACACTGCTTCCTCTCTGGCTCTCTCTCTTTTTTGGGCTCTCTTTTGGGGCTTGCACCCTTCTTGGGAGTCTTGTCTTTGTCTCCTCTTTACAGGGCCTTAACAAGTGGCGGCCGCCATCTTGGCCTACATGTGGCGGGGTCCTAGCCAGGAATCCTAAGCACAGAGTTTTTCCTATTGCTGACTTGTATGCCTGAACCTGTGATAAGTAAAAGCATTTTAAAACTACATCGGATTCCTGAGTCTTCATCCATTCCCTGCTGGCTTCGGAGGTAGAAGGGAACTTGCTTCTCGGCACTGTTGGGGACCCCGGCAGCGCTCCCCGACACACCGGCAGTACCTTATTAAAGAGTTGTATCATTTACAATGCCAGTTCCAATGTACAAACAAGTTTAAAATTCAACTGAAATATGTTAGCATCTATCCTAAGACTCAGAATGATCATTTACCTTTGAAAAGTAATTCCAGTTTTATTATATACAAGAGAAAATATGAAAAGAATTGTAAACATAAAAAGCTCACTTCTAATTTTTTTCAAGGTTCTAGTTCTATAACTAAAACTTCAAAAACAACCTGAGTACCTTAAAAAAAGAAAAATGGCTAGATGATTCACTTAAGGAAACTTTTAGCAGTTATTAACATAATGTTTTTGAAGATTCTGTAATACCATCATACATGCTTAGATTTAATGTCAAGAAAAACAGGGCCAGAGAGATAGTACGATGTTAAGGCGCTTGCCTCGCACACAGCTCACCCATATTCAATCCCGAGCATTGTGCCTGGTCCCCTCCCCAAGCACTTCCAGGAGTGACCCCTAGCACAGAGTCAGCAGTAAGCCCTGAGCACACCAGGTGTGACCCATTCCCTCACTGCACCCAAGCCCTCCAACGAAAGGGAAAAAAAATAATAATCTGGAAATACGACCACAGTTACCTTTCTTATAAGGTATCATTTGCAATGCCAGTTCCAATTTCAGTCATATTTACTGACGAAAATAGACTGCTTTATAAATAATGTTTTCAGTGGTTAAACAATGAGGGATTTTAAGTCTCCTTTTCCTCTTGTCTTTCTGTAGTTCCCCATGTTCTTTAATAATGACCCTTCTACCCACATACAATGGTATTTAAAGTCCCTATTAATAACTCTGGGTAGACCCAAAGGACCGCCCTTGGACAGGATATCATCATCATCATTTCATGGGAAATTCAGTTGCCAAAGTTATGATATCGGGACAAGCTTTGGCATTTGTTTCTGTGGCAGTTTAACACAGATTCCCGTCACTGATTTTTCTTTAACTGATCAGGGAGAAAGCTAAGTCGGGGGGGTGGGAAGGGAAATTCTTTATACCAGTCACCGTGGTCATAAAATTTAATTCCAACAGTGGGAACTGGAATTCGAGATCAGAACAAACCCCTTTAAAGCTTAGATTTAAAGAAGTGAGCAAAAGTCGAGTAGAATGTAGGTTCTGCTGTTATTGTTTTAGTATTCTTTATATCTCAAAGACACTTTAAAACCTTAGGTTATGCTTAAAATTTATTAGCAATCCCAGTACTCAGAGAATGGCCAGTTAAGCTCTAGGATGTGACATTTCTCTTTCTATCTATTGTAGTTAACACTAATTTTTCTTGAGTGATGATCCGTGCTTGGTACTGCTAATCTGATGTGAATTAACTAAGATTATTGTTACAGAAGTCTTCTGAGGTAGCTGCAATGATTATCTCCCTACAACAAAGTACAGCTTTTGTCTGTCTACACAGTCAGTAAGTGGCAGATGCATGACACAGAGCTCCTAGTGCACTTAACTTTTCTCTCTAAACTGCAGTGCACAGAAATTTATATTCACCTAATGAGATCACACAACACCCAATGTTCTGGAATATATCTGAGCATCATTCCAAGTTAACACACACACATCTACTTCAGAGTACTTCCATTTTTTTAAATTAGTGTTTAGAAGATAGTTACACCTGTGTATAAGTTTATAGTGTTGAGGTACAAAGTTCCTGCACACATCAGCCCCAAAGTACCCATGACTCTCCATCCCTCAGTCCAATTGTTTGTCCCCCTCAATTCCATCTCATGGTTTTTTACTTGTGGGCCCCAGGGGTGCCCCCGTTGAGAACTGCTGATTTAGATTTCCCATAGCACCAGACTTTGGTCTGCAAGCCCCCAGCTTCCTCCCTGCCTGCTCCCTTCAGTGTGAGTAGAGCAGGTAGAACTGTCCTGACCAAATTCCTTAACCTTGATGCTGTAGATAGACTTTATACATCTACAAAAAACAGGGAATGACACTCTGGCGAAGGAGCCCGCTCTGGTGGTCCGGTGAGAACCTCTACAGCTGAGTGGGTGCCGAGGTCAGACTACCAGGTGAGTGTCTGGTGGGGGAACAGGGGAAGGCAGGGCGGACTTTGTCATGATCCCTCTTCCCTGGCAGTGCACGATGCCACCATTTGGGGAAGCTCTGCCCTAGGCAGAGATGCATCAGCACGATCAGGACAGATGATGGACCAGCTGCCCAGTGTCCATCTGTCCTTTCCCAGCCTTGGGAGAGGAGAGTCACAAAAATAAAGAACTGAATGTTCCAGTCTGACCATCAGCTGATGACAGTGTGGATTTCCCTGCTGCTGTCCATTGTCGCTACCAGAGGACAATTATTCTGTGATCAAGCCCAGACATCAGTTTCTGAGAGTGAGCCCATGGAAAACAAGGGACTTAGCTAGCTTCATCCTGTTCGGTCACATCCTGTTCATGAAGGCAGGAAGGATGACAGCAGGATGGCTAGAAAAATACGACCCGAGGCATTTGCACATAACTTCTGCGTGTCTGTGTGTCTGTGCGTGTGTGTGTTTGTGTGTGTGTGTTTAAACACATTCTGAATTCCCATGTATTGTGTGTTCTGGAAGTCCGCAGCTACTTATGAAATAGAACTGGCCAAAAGCCAAGTGTTTATTCGATGACTGTGCCTACTATATTGATCCCATAAAAATTTTTTTTTTCTAAAAATAACCTATTTGCCATCTGAAAACTGGCTGGGAGGGCCCCAAGTATTTCCCAGGAATAGAAAAGCATGGTTGGGAATTTATCCATAATGGTCCTAGTATGAGATCTGGGTCTTGCCCAGAAATGAGAATGCTGTAGCCTGTGGCACCAATCTAGGCCTGTTTCCTTCAAGTATTTGCCTCTGCTGACCAAGGAGCTGCTTGCTCTGACACAGGAAGGGCAGAAGTTCCCTCTGGGCTTTCTCTGACCTGTGTTCAAGGTGAAGTTGTAGCCTCACAGTGGTCACTGCTGCTCTGCTAGGGAGTGAGCACAAAGGGATGGCATCCTAGGGCTTTGTGTGGTCACTGCCGAACCCGAGGACACTTCTGGCTCTGGTAACTCCAGGCTGAGGCGCCTCTCAGATAAGCCCATGTTCTAGCTGGTGGCTTTCTAACTGTTGGGCCACCAGTACCTAAGAATTTGCCTGTAAGACTTAAAACAACAATCAGGGCCTTCAGTGAGTGCTTGGTGGGGTTGCCGACTTGCCTCTTGGCATTGCTCGTCTCTGGGAAGCAGTGTGCTAGCAATGGGTCACTGCTGCAACAAGCAACTCATCTCTGATACATGTCCAGGCATTTTTGCACCAAAGGGGAAGAGAGCTCTCCAGGTGACTAGGCCAGCTACAGGGCTTTACCTACCATCTAGTGATTTCAGATTTCAGTGTGGAAGAAAGAGCTAGAGAGAGAAAAGAAAAGAATGACATCAATTGTACTATGGTCTCTGTGTGGGTCACTTGTCACTTGTCACTTGTCTTTCCGTTGTTCGTCGATTTGCTCGAGCAGGCGCCAGTAATGTCTCCATTCATTGGGAATGAGGTCCACTATTGTTACTGTTTTTGGCATATTGAATACATCACGGGTAGCTTGTCAGGCTCTGCCGTGGCTCTGGGTTCATCCCAGGGGCCCCAGTCTTTTCTATGTCTGACCATCAACCATCCAGGGCCCATGGGGCAGAGCCCTGGGTGTAGACAAGCCTGTCTCCTGTCTGCCACCTGCTGACTCAGCCAGCCACCTCAGCCACACCTGCAACACCTCGAGGGGCAGGAGTGTGTGGATAATGGACCTTTTATGCTATGGAATTTAAATAAGTGACACCAGCACAAATATTGTATATATTCTTATCTTAAAGTTGCAGTTTCATTTGTGTACATCATCCTTCAATTCTAACCTACTAATAGCATCATCATAAATATTATATTTTTAAATTTTTCCTTATTGTACTTATCCATTTATTTTTATGGACAGTTGTTTTATGACAAACAGTCTGAAAAATACTTCTGACATGTTGCTTGGGGGTCACTTCCAGTGGTACTCAGGGGACCACATAAGTGTGAGGGTGGAAAGGGGCATCTGGCATGCAAAGCATGGGCCCTAGCTTTTTGAGCCAGCTTTCTAGACCCAATATTTTATCTATTTCTCGATCTAGCTACCTATCATTAGACTTCTCCTATCTCTGTGAGTATTGTAAAATTTATTTTAACAATTTTGGTGAAACGCTGAGGCACCCCACATCAAGTCCAGGAGCAGGGTCAGGGATCCCCCTCTGTCCCAGGGGATCAGCAGCTAGAGGACGGAGAAAGACGCAAGGATCCGGCAAAGTTTCAAAATGCTTAACACAGGTTCCTGCATACAAATCAGCAATAGGAAAACCCCAAACTTATGGTTCCCAGCTGGGTACCGCCATGTGTAGGCCAAGATGGTCGCCACCACGCTGTTAAGGCCCTGCAGAGGAGACAGCGAAGCAGGGAAAGAGGAGAGAGAGAGAGAGAGAGAGAGAGAGAGAGAGAGAGAGAAAGGAGAGAGAGAGAGAGGAGAGAGAGGGAGGGAGGAAGAGAGAGAGGTAGGAGAGAGAGAGAGAGGAGAGAGAGGAGAGAGAGAGGAGAGAGAGAGGGAGGAAGAGAGAGGGAGGAAGAGAGAGAGGAGAGAGAGGAGAGAGGAAGGGAGGAAGAGAGAGAGGGAGGAGAGAGAGAGGGAGGAAGAGAGAGAGGAGAGTGAGGGAAGAAGAGAGAGGGGGAGGAAGAGAGAGGGAGGAAGAGAGAGAGGGAGGAAGAGAGAGAGAGAGGAGAGAGAGGGAGGAAGAGAGAGAGGGAGGAAGAGAGAGAGGGAGGAAGAGAGAGAGGGAGGAAGAGAGAGGGAGGAAGAGAGAGAGGAGAGAGAGAGGGAGGAAGAGAGAGAGAGGGGAAGAGAGAGAGGGAGGAAGAGAGAGAGAGGAGAGAGAGAGGGAGGAAGAGAGAGAGGAAGAGAGAGAGGGAGGAAGAGAGAGAGGAGAGAGAGGGAGGGAGAGAGAGAGGGAGGAAGAGAGAGAGGGAGGAAGAGAGAGGGGGAGGAAGAGATGAGAGAGGAGAGAGAGAGGGAGGAAGAGAGAGAGGAGGAAGAGAGAGAGGAGAGAGACAGAGAGAGGAGAGAGAGACAGAGAGACACACACAGAGAGAGGAAGAGAGAGAGAGAGAGAGAGAGAGAGAGGAAGCAGGCTAGTTTTATATCCCTGCAACCCAGACCTCCCACTTCAATGGAAAACCATTAGGGTCAAATTCCTCAGGTAATTTCTCCCCAGGTAATTTTCTCAAATCTTGACTTGAATGTTGCCAAGTCAAGATCTGCCTTGGAAATGCCTCTGCAGGGTAGAGTGGAAGAGGAGCTTCTGAGATGATCTGTATCTCAGAATAAACAGGCATGCATCTGTACCAAAGAATATTCTATAGCCAGTTAAATATTTCTCCAAGCTTTCACAAAAGTCTTGACTTTACTTCATGGTTGTTCTGTATATTATCCTTTGAGTTATCAGAGAGCCATGCTTGCTTGCTTGGAGGCAAACAGCATTTCTCTCTGGTCTAATTACTTAGCGATCCAACGTGGCCAGGCAAATATACCGGTAAGATCTAGCTAGTCCTACGATGATAGTGGCAGCATGAGAGAATATTTATAGCAGCCAGTATAGAATACATGGTCAGATGAGCTGCCACATTCAAAATGTCCTCCCTGTCTACAAAGTGGCCTGCAGGAGGCAACTCCAGGCCAGCTGCAGAGGCTCTGGGCAGGAGTGTACTGCAACAAACAGTGACATAATTTCAGAATCACCATGAACAAAAGAGGTGGCAGCAAATGCTATATAATTACAGGACATCAATGTCTGGGAGACTAGCCTAAAAAAAC
The DNA here is from genome assembly GCA_021461705.1 of Cryptotis parvus. Classification (NCBI taxonomy): domain Eukaryota; kingdom Metazoa; phylum Chordata; class Mammalia; order Eulipotyphla; family Soricidae; genus Cryptotis; species Cryptotis parvus. The sequence continues at coordinate 192,790 of JAJIBD010025113.1, forward strand.
TCCCCTCTTGGGTAATTTCCTGTCGTTCCTATTTGTTTACATTTTTTGAAAAGATTTTTTTAGTAGGGATTTCCCATTACTAATCTCTTTCCCTTCACCCCCACGCCATGTCCTCCCTGCCTGCCTTCTCCTCAGGTACCCATACTTCTATTCTCACTGTCTACTGGTTTGTCCTCATCAATTTTATATCCCTACATTGCACATTTTGATGAAATGTGGGTGCTCCTTTCCATCTGACTTAACTCACTGTGAATAATTCCTGGGAGTTCCTTCCATTTTGTTGCAAATAGTAATTTTTATCTTCTTTAATAGCCAAATAGTATGCCAGTGAATAAATGCATCACATCTTTTTCTAATCACCTATTGACAAACTTCACTTATTTCTCTGTACGAGCTATTATAGCTAATGCTGCTATAAACATGAGGCTGAATATACTTAGCTTTAAAAAACGTAGGCACTGTGATTTACAATACTATTAATGGTGGGGTCTCATGCAGGCAACATTCCAACACCACTTCCTGCTTTTGAGTGTCCATATTCCTTCTCTTTTGTCTTTGCTTACATCCAAGTAGTATCCCACTGTGCACATGTGCTATAGTTTCTTTTCCAGTCGTCTATTGAACACTGAGGTTGTTTCCAGATACGACCTATTTTGAATGGTGCTGCAGTGAACATAGGAGGGCAAATTTCCTTTTGGAATAGGGCTTTTGAGCCCTTGGGGTAGGTGCCAAGTAGTGAAATAGCTGGCCATATGGAAGCACAATTCTTCACTTTTTGAGAAATGTGCATATGAAACATGCTAATGTTTCGTAGTCTTTGGATAAATATCCAAAAGTCTGGTCGCTGAATTATATCTCCGCATTTAAGGAAGCTCCACAAGGTTTTCTGAACTTTTTTGCACTTCTGTAGTTCTTGACCTGACAGTAATTCTTTCTATTTTTATATCTCACCTTTTCCAGCTTCTTGGTCCTCAAGACCCCGTGTAAGTCTCAGATGGGATCCTGATTGCTAGCTAAACTAGCGTGTCTGGCTTAATCTTAACTCAGAATGAGGGAAGATTGTCATTCATGCTTTAGGGATGGGTAAAGAAGCTGCTTGGGATTGTAGAGCTTTTCTGGAGAACACAGAATTGGTAAGGGACAAAGCAGGTTCTCTCACACGAGCTTCACGGTGAGCTCTTTCAATACCACTCTCTTCCAGCGCAGAATTCAGGACAGATCTTGAGAAACAGGAGGAGCCTTTCAGCATCTGCTGGTTTTCCTTTGAATGGTCTGCTCACTCTATTGTTCTTAGCTTGATGTTTGAAACCATTTTCTAGAGAAAACGGTTTCATGTTTGTTTGCCCCCCTTTTTGGGGGGTCACACCCGGCAATGCTAGGGGCTACTCCTGGCTCTGCACTCAGGAATTACCCCTGGCAATGCTCAGGGGACCATATGGGATGTTGGGGACTGTACCCGGGTTGGCCGTGTGCAAGACAAATGCCCTACCCGCTTTGCTGTCACTCAGGTTCCAGAAAATAGTTTCATGTTAAAGAAAAAACTGAAGGAAAAGAACACTCAGAGAGTTTCATATCACTTCCTTTTCTTTCTTCTTTTGTAAACTATTTGGATGCTTCCCATTGGTTCCATTCAGAATATATAGTTGCTCAGAAGATTAAAAAAATAACTTCTTTTGTAGTATTTCCTCATGCAGCAAAAACATTATGACTTTTATGGCAAGATCTATTCTTAGAGAGATTATTTATAAGGCACACTCGGTCACATAAGCAATCATGGGCAAGATGATGCTTACGGCATAAAACATGACTCAGTAGTGCCCCTTGGCAGTGCTGAGGGGACCAGATGTGGTGATGGGGATTGAGTAGGGTGGGCAGCATGCAAGGCAGCAAATGCCTTATCTCCTATACTATCACTTTGGCTCCAGCAAAAAAAGGTTTTTATACAATAAATATGTGTCATTTTACAATATGTGAAATGTCTTTAATAACCCCCAGTGAGTGAGTATGAATGTGTGTGTGTGTGTGTGTGTGTGTGAGTAGTGGTGTTGGAGGATTTATTTTACTTCCTGCCTAATGACTCACAGTTTAAGTGTTCCAAGAAAGGTAGAAAAAGAATATCTCTATCATTATCTTACAGGAATAGAACAGAAACTGCTCCCCACCCTGCCTCTGGCGGAGGAAACTGGAAACCCATCTTGGAGAATATCAGATGCCTGAAAAGCGAACATAGTGGTGTTGGGAAGAGGGGAGAATTTTCTTTTGGTTCTCACACTCATGGTATTTATTTATTATTCTTATGTTGAATTCTCTCCAGATTCAGGAGACTAGTCATTAACTCAAATACAGCCAGACATGATCTTGTCCTGTGTGAAATATCTAAACATCTAAACAAAGTAATAAAGAAGGACTAGAATATAGAATTTTGAACTTTTAGAATCTGTGTTTCCTAGCATTGTAGAGAAGAGTCCTGGGGAAATTATAGGGGTAACTCAGAAACCATTGAGTTTAGGCCGGTATTTCCTTACTCACTGACATGCTAGTGGTCTGTGGCTTTTTACCCTTCTTGGTCTAATAAGCTTCCTCTGGGAGAACTTTTCAGCCAGGAGCTAGGAAAAACCAGTGATCTCTATACGAAAAACAAATGTCAAGATACAACTATCATTATTTCCAGAAATAACCACTGTCCTGCAAGATTTATCTGAAACCCATCATTTGTAAATAGAGTCGCCTGCTGCTAGACCCGGGAACTCTTCTCAGAATTGGGAGTGTCTTCCTGAGTTTCGCTGCAAAAAACTAGTGAGTCTTGTTCAGTTCTGATTTTATGCAGTTGTGTTATTTGGAGTGATAATTTCATCAAGAATTCAATGAAGTTGAAATTTATCTGTTTAAAGACGATTATAAATTCGATTGGATTGGATTTATATTTTGTAAAAAGCTTAAGAAAAATGTTTAAACCACTCGAAGAATTTTCTAGGCATGAAAGGTTGGTAAACTGTGGTCAAACACTTTGTAAACTAGCTTTCCACAGTTTCCAATTTCTCAGAGCTCTTATCCTGTTTTCATCAGATCTGTAAGGCTTGCAGAGTAGATAATGATATTGTAAGGAACTCAATTTTATCTCCACATTAACAGGAGTGAGAATCGACACAATTAAAAAAGCCACTTGTCACTTGTCTTCCTGTTGTTTATCAATATGCTCAAGCAGACACCAGTAACGCTCTTCATTCATTGGGAATCAGGTCACTGTTTTTGGCATATTGTTACTGTTTTTGGCATATTGAATATACCACGGGTAGCTTGCCAGGTCTCTGCTGTGGCTCTGGGTTCATCCCAGAGGCCCAATATTTTTCTATGTCTGATCATCAACCATCCAGGGCCCACAGGCAGAGCTCTGGGTGTAGACAAGCTTGTGCCCTGTCTGCCACCTGCCGACACAGCCTGGCACCACAGCTACACCTGCAACACCTCAAGGGGCAGGCCCATAGATTTTACTGATCTAAAAATGCAAATGTGTGGGGCTGGAGCGATAGTTCAGCAGGTAGGCTGTTTGCCTTGCATGTGGCCCGCCCATGCCGGCCTGGGTTCAATCCCCGGCATCCCATATGGTCCCCCAAGCACCGCCAGGAGTAATTCCTGAGTGCAGAGCCAGGAGAAATCCCTGAGCATTGCTGGGTGTGACCCAAAAAAGAAAAAAAAAAAAATTAAATGAATGAAAGTGTGATTATTGACCCTGAGAAATTCATTCCTGTATAGTTAAGGGAAAAAAATTAAAAACCTTAGTTGGAACTATACCTGGGGGTCATGATTACTGTATATTCTACAATTGTACAGTGTTTTCTGCATATAACTCCAGGTCAACACTGATATGCTTCTAGTCTCCGTAGCTTGACTTTTCTAGAAATTTTGAGTGAATGAAAACGATTCCATGCATGTAGCATTTGTGTCTCTTACCATTCATATACGTGATGCTCAAGTTCCATCCAGGTTGTTGCATGTATCAGCAGTAATATTTTCTGTTGTATTGCAACCTTCTGCTGTATGGACAAATCAGAGAAGCCCATGTTTTTCCATGGACATTTTGACTACTACTCACTTTGGCTTATTTTGAATAATGATCTGTAAGTATTGATATGTAAAATTGTGTACTGACGAATCTTTTTATATCTCATGGATGGGTGTCTAAACATTGAATTGCTATCTCATGTGTGAGTGTACCGTAGTATTCTGAGAAACTGTAAATATGTTTTGTTTTTTTTGAAAGGGAGGGGTCTTTGGGTCACACCTGGTGATGCTCAGGGATGACACCTGGCTGTGCTCAGGGGTCTTGGTGATGCTCAGGGATGACTCCTTGGCTGTGCTCTGGGGAATGAAGCCAGGTCAGTAGTATGTTAAAATGCTCATTATCTACTGTACTATCTATCCATCTCCATAAAATTGTTTTCTAAAGTTGGGGGCTGGAGCGATAGCACAGCAAGTAGGGCGCTACCTTACATGCCGCCAATCTGGGCTAGATCCCCAGCATCCCATATGGTCCCCTGAGCACTTCCAGGAATAGCTCCTGAGTGCAGAGCCAGGAGTAACCCCTGAGCAATGCTGGTGTGACCCAAAAAGCAAAATAATAATAATCACTTGATCATTTGAATCCCATTATTCATTGACTTGCTCAAGCGGGCGCCAATAACATTTCCATTGGATCCTATCACGTGCCAAAGTAGCCCAATGGCATCTGGTTGATTCAGGAATATGAAGAGCCTCAAACCATTCCTTCAGGGTCTTGACGAAAAAGTCTGATCATCTTGTAGGTGGTTGGCCATGTGATCTTTTGACATACCGTGGGATCCAGTCGGTAATGGCTATAGTCCAGCGGTTGTCTCCAAATCGCATTACATGTCTAGCCCATCTGACTTTCGGTGCCTTGGCAAACGAGACAGCGCCCCTGATTCTGGAATAGTGACGGAGGTCAGAACTCCAGATTCCTTCTCTCACTTGAGTGAGGTGTGATATTCCTTCACAAAATAATAATAATCACTTGATTAAATATTCAAGCAAATGATTAATTATTATTATTTTGCTTTAATAATCACTTGATTAAAAGCATAGCTCTTACGATTCCTGTCTGGGAGACCTGAATAGCCTTCTCATCCTGCTTTTGTAGGGCCCAGGTCTCTGAGGTGTATGTTAAGGCAGGGAGAACAGTGGAGTCGAAGAGATGTGCCTGGAGCCAGAGGTTCTTTGTTCTTTTGGCTATTTCTTCGATGTTTTTGAAGGCATTCCATGTCGCTCTCTTCCTCCTGCCCAGCTCAGGTTTTAGGTCATTCATCATGTTGACTTCTCGACCTAGGTACACATAACTGCTGCATTCAGAGATGTCTGTTCCATTGAGAGTGAATGGGGCCTCCGGAACTAGTTCATTTTTCATAAACATAGGTTTCTTTTAGATTCAGCTGTAGACCTATCTTTCCACATTCTCAGTCGAAGTCAGGCAGCATTTGTGCCGCTTGGCTAATGTTTGGTGCTATTAGGATGATGCCATCAGCGAAGGGGAGGTAGTGTAGTTGCCGACCATCTATCTTCACCCCCCATTCCTTCCCATTCTAATTGTCTCATGACGTTCTCGAGGGTGGCACTGAAGAGTTTTGGTGAAATGGTATCACCCTGTCGAACCCCTCTTTTGACATCAATGATCACTTCCTTGTAGAATGGTGAGATCCTGGTGGTGAATCCATAATACAGCTCACAAAGGATCTTGATGTATTGGGTTTGAACGCCCTTTTTTGGCTAGGGCTTCAATGACCACTTCAGTCTCCACAGAATCAAAGGCCTTCTTTAAATCAATGAACGTGAGACAGAGCGGCATCTTGTACTCCCTACAAACTTCAATGAGCTTGGTTACCATGTGGCTATGGTCGATTGTGCTGAATCCTTTCCGGAAGCCAGCTTGCTCGCATGGGTTGTCCTTCATCTAGAGTTCTGCCAATCCTGTTCAGGATGACTTGAGTGAACAGCTTGTAGATGATGGACAACAGGCAGATGGGGGCGATAGTTGCCGATGTTGTGAATGTCTCCCTTCTTGAACAGTAGAACTGTCCTGCTGGTTTTCCGTTGGGAGGGCACCATGCATTTGGACAGGTAGCGTGTGAAGAGCCGAGCTAGTGTATTGATGAGTACTGACGGCAGATTCTTCAGGTGTTTGGGTCTGACTTTGTCTGAGCCTGGTGCTGTTCCCTTCTTTACCTATGAAATGGCATGTCGAATTTCAGTTGGGAATGACATATCCATCCTGTGGAATTTGGTATGTGGGCAGGTGGACATGGCTATCAAAGAGATCTGAGTAGAAGTCATGGATAATCTTCTCCATTGCCTTTCTGGAAGATGTGATAGATCTATCAGGGCGCGGAGGGCAGTCATCTTGGTCTTATAGTTGGCGAAGGACAGGTGGGGGGTGCGAATGCTTTTCCCAGCTTCTGCTGCGCCTTCCAGTATTTCTGCTCTTCTGTCTTCGAGGTCTTCCTTTATCGCTTTTTTCTGCACCGCCCCGCAAGCTTGGACATTAGCATTTGGTCTCCTGAGGCTCGTGCCTTGCCACATTGTTGAATGAGCTCGAGAGTTTCTGAAGACAGGCATCCTTTTGTGTCATCTTTCTCTCTCTCAGCATTTTTCACACAATCATGGAGGTGCTGAACCAGTCAGTTGTATTCTTCATTGATGTCGCCAATGATGGTATCTTCCCATGTTGCTGCAATGGTGCCAAAGAGTTCCCAGTTGGTGGTCGTTCTGGGAGTTCTCTTCTTAAACTTTGCAGCCTTTTCTCCCCGTTGCATGAAGTAGAATTTTGCACGAAGGAGACGGTGGTCCGATCCTGTTTGGAATTTGGGGACTACAGCAACATCGGTCAGACAAAACCGTCGATTGAAGATGATGTGGTCAATTTCATTGTGGAACTGTCCACCAGGAGATTCCCATGTCCAACGCTCCATGTATAATAATAATAATAATAATAAAGTGGAATTAAAAAAATAAATAAAGTTGCTCTGCCATTCTACCTTGCCACCAACAATATACAACTTGGTGTAGTCATTCTTTTTTTTTAATATAATCGTTCTCATGGGTGAGTTATATTTTGTTTTTATTAACTTATATTTTCATGTCAATCTTTTAATTTCTTGGTAAAACAACTAGTTAATATTTTGCCCACTTTGGGGAAAAGGTAAATAATTTGCTTGTTTATTTTTTATCAGATTGTCTTGGTGTGGGGCTGTACCTAGCAGTGTTCGGGGTATGCCCTGGCTCTATGCTAACGGTTCACTTCTGGTGGTGCTTAGAGAACCCTGCAGTGCCAGGGATCAAACCCAGGCTTCCTGCATGAAAAGCAGGTTTTTCGTCCTTTGATTGTGCTCTCTTTAGGCCTTGTCAGTTACATTATTAAATTTCAACTCTTCATAAGGAGTGCACATGCCTTTCCTTTTTCCAGATATAGGAATTACAAACATACTCTTTCAATTTGAGGTATGTCTTTTGACTTTCTTAAGGACACTTTATGTAAAAGTTCTTAATTTTGATAAGTCCAATTATTTTTTAATTTAATATTTTTATTATACCACCGTGAGATATACAATTACAAAGATGTAGATATTTGGGTTACATCTTACAGTGTTCCAACACTTATCCCTCCACCAGTGCCCATTTCCCACCACCAATGTCCCGGATTCCCTCCCCGCCTCCCTTACCTGCCTCTATGGCCGGTTTATTATCTTTTCTCTTTCTCTATTTCTCTTTCTCTCTTCCTTCTCTTACACCTTGTGGATTGCAATACATACATTTAGAGGTCAATTGATAAGTCCAATTTAACTTTTTGTTTTTATAGGTCTTGTTCTTGGTATTATAGCTAATAAATGTTTGCTAGCCTAAAGTTCAATGATTTTCTCCTTTTCATTTCCCAAGAAATTTTATATGTGTAGAATTTACGTTTTAGACCATGATCTAATTTGAAACTGTATACATGTATGTGTATATGTGATGTGAGGGAAAGATCTGAGATTCATTTATTTACTTTTAGACTGTGGATATCAATTGTTCCAGTACATTTGTTGGGGGAAAATATTTTCCTCTGTCAAATTGTCTTCATGGATTTGAAATCAAATAACTATAAATATGAGTTTATCTCTTTGGTGTGGGGGTGGGTGTGAGATGGAATTTGACCACACCCAGAGGTTTTCAGGGCATACTAATGGTTCTGAGCTTTCGAGTCACTGCTGGAGGTACTAGGGATCAAACTGGGATCAGTTGCTTGCTGAGAACAAGTGCCTTACCCCTGGTCCCTCCTCTGGCTCTGAGTTTATTTCTCAACTCTCTGTTGACCTATAAATTAGATCTTGTATAGGATTCTGTCTTGATTATTGCTTTAAACTAAGTTTTGTGTAAGCCCTTGGATGTTCTTTTTTGTTTTGCTTTTTTTCTTGATAATTGCTAGACATTTGCATTTTGGAATCTGTTTGCCTTTTGGTTGTTGTTTTTATTTTCTCTTCTCTCTTCTTATTTTTTTAAAAAATTAAATTTTATTTAAGCACTGTAATTTACAAAGTTGTCCATGATACAAAAAAAAAAAGGGGGGGGAGTAATAGCACAGCGGGTAGGGCATTTGCCTTGCATTCAGTCGCCGTCCCAGGTTCCGTCCCCCGGCATCCCAAATGGTCCCCAGAGCACTGCCAGGAGTATTTCCTGAGTGCAGAGCCAGGAGTAACCCCTGAGCATTGCCGGGTGTGACCCCAAAAAAAAAAAAGCAAAAAAAAAAGTTGTTCATGATACAGTTGTTTCAGATATTCAATATTCCAACACCAGTCCCACCACCAATGTGCCCTTACTGTCACCAAAGTCCCTAGTTTCCCACCCACTCCAAAATCTGTTCCCTTAACAGACACTAATTCATTTATTTTATATGCTTATTACAACATATATCTTGTAATGGTATTGCTGAAGTCATGACCTTTTTACTGAGCGGTTATGTGCAAGTTGGGCCATCTGTGTTATTGCTTTCACTTATCTTATTGAACTTAGTGGGCTTCTACTCAGTTATTTTGTCTGTAATTTGTTACAGATATTCAATACCAATCCATCACCATTGCAAGTTTTCACCTCTGTTATTTCCAATTTTCCCAACCACTCCTTAAGCCTGCCCCTAAAGCAGACCCTCATTCATTAATTTTTATATTGATTGTAACAGATAATTTGCTAAAAAATGGTCAAGAAATGTTTCCTTAGATGAAAGTTGGTGAAAATTATTCAGTCTCACCATAAAGCCATTGTGCTCTTGTATAAGAAATTTCTGACATGTTGTTACAGTATTGGCCTTATGTGCATTTATTTTGATATTGGTTGTCTTTATTTTACATCCTATTAAATGTGGTGTGCTACTTGCTATATCATTATTGTAGAGTTTGAGATGCCTATCCAGCAATTCACAGGGTGATAAATCACTGTATCACTGTCTTCCTGTTCATAATCAATTTGCTCGAGCGGGCACCAGTAACATCTCCATATGTCCTGTCTCATGCTGATAGAGCCCAAGGTCATCTGCTTGCTCCAGGAACATAAAGAGCCTCAAACCATTCCATCAGGTCATGGGAATGAGGTCTATAATTGTTACTGGTATTTGGCATATCATATACGACATGGGTAGCTTGCCAGTTGAAGTTAAATGTTTAACTGGGAGGTGGCTTTAGGGTATGGGCTGGAAAGGTGGCCCACACTGCTCCTCCTCTTTCTCAGATGCTCCTCACCTCTCCACTGGGGAGTTGCTCTGCCTCCCTCACCAGTATGGCAGCAGAAAGGAGCCCCAATTTGCACCTTCCTTCCCAGGGATCTCTCCTCAGGCTCTCCCTAGTAATCCTGCATCCAGCTACTATTTTCTGGGTAGTAGAAGCAAAAGGGAACTGTCTGCAAGGTGTAGGGACAGAAGAAGGGATTGACTATGGCCCCTATCCAAACCCACCTTGCTCATTTTTTCCCCTCCCTATCTCTGTTTTTGACACTTCCGCTCCCCTGCAATGGCTTCTTTTATTCTCTCATTTTCTACGGATGTTTCTACTTATTCTCTAAGGCTCAGTGAAAATGTCCTTTTTACTAGGAAGCTACCTTCTACCCTGCCATGCTTCCAAGCTTCCCATATTATAGTGGGTTATTTACCTGCCAGTGTAAAAGAATGCTTTCGTGACTCCTTATCTTTAGGGATCTAGGGTGGTACTTGACATCTAGCATGCGATAGAATAATAAGATTATTATTACAACAACAAAATTATCTAGAATAATAACAACAGTTATTATTCACTATACACTTAGCAAATGCAAAGCCTTTGTTATTAGCTCCACCCTTATTCCTTTGATCCACATCAGAGTCCTAAGAGGAGCTGTTGGTGTTTATCCTTTTGTTGAGTGGATGTTTAGAAATTCCTTAGAGAGAGAGAGATGGAGAAGAGAATTGTTTAAAAGAGCAGCAGAAGTGCAGAGAAGAGATGGAGACAACGCCTGTGGAGGGTAGGGGGAGGGGTGGTTTTGGAAAGGGCCTGAAGGGATAAAAAAGAGGCTCTAGAGGGACTGCATTGCTAGGCGCTCAGAAGACCACAGCAATTTATTTACTTTTGTAGACTGCAGGGAACTAATGACAGCTTGCTAGGAATGGCCATCTTGGCTAGAGCTGTCGCATTGACCTAGGCGAGGCCCCAAAGTTCACCACAGATTCCTGAGACCTACAGAGGGTGAAAGCTGCTCTGAGTCTCGTGGCCATGTTGGTGTCACTGAGGCAACCAATGGGTGTTCACAGGAAGTCCACATGGTGGGCGTCTCGCATGGCTGCACCAAGTTTCCTGGCTCCCAAAAGAAGGTTGTGAGGCACCTGGGTGGGAGATGCTGGGATATTTTACAGTGGAGAGCTGCTTGTGGAGACTGTTTACCTGCCAGGAAAGCAGCAGAGTAGAGAGCCGGGAAGACAGCTGCATGTGAAGAGGGACATGAGATGTCCACAGCACCACCAACTTCGAGGGGCTGCCGCTATTGGTCCGTTTTCTCCTTTGTTTTGTTTTTTAGAACCTGTTCTGCTCCTTAAGTAAAGCCTGTTAATTGTATAAGATGTGCCCCAAACAAAAAAACAAAGGAAGCGTCTAATTCCACGATGTAAAGGGAATTGCTTAAGAAATGAGGTAGAGGATTGGAAAATAGTACAGGAATTGAGGTGTATGCCTTGATTCAACCCCCAACACCAATGGCCTGAGCACTGTTAGATGTAGCCCTGGTGGGCCATTATCACCACTAGTTATGGCCCACCTGGCATTATTCTGCAGGGCCCAAGCAACACTGCATTCTAGAGCCTCAGCACTGGGCTGCTGATCTGGGTGACTGATCACTGCGGAATGATCTAGAATTCTGGGATCCCTCACAACTGTTGGAATCTTCCTCTCAAATAAATAAAAATGTAGGAAATAAATATTCTTCCACTAAGGGAGTGTGTGTCTCCTTTGATAGGAATAAAGATAACACACACACACACACACACACACACACACCTAAGTCATTGGTACAAAAGTATATGTGCTATTGTATATTTCATATCTGTACTGAATATAAAAATTTGATATCTTCCTTCAATAGGTTTAGGGATAAAATTGGTTATAAAATATTTTTAAAGTTTGAACACTACCAATAATGCCTGATCAGCCAATCAATCTTTTCCTGGGGTTCTCCAGGTAATTTCTTTTTTTTTTTGGGTCACATCCAGCGATGCTCAGGGGTTACTCCTAGCTCTTTGCTCAGGAATTACTCCTGGTGGAACTTGGGGGACCGTATGGGATGCTGGGGATTGAACCCACATCGGCCACGTGCAAAGCAAACGCCTACCCGCTGTGCTATCGCTCTGGTCCCCAGGAAACTTCTAAGAAAGTAACCCCTGCAAACTCCTCACCATGTTGTAATGGCCTTGTTTCTTGTCTGTCCCAACATGGGCCTAAGATTTAAAGAGGAAAGGGAAGACTGTGGAAATAGCTCACTCGGCAGAGCACTTGCCCTGTATATGTAACGGAGTCCAGTCCCTGACTCCACATGCCATCTTTCTCTCCCACCTACAAGGTAGAGATTTGATATCTCTTTGATATCTCCTGAGCACTGATAAACTCAGGCACCACCGATGAACTCGGGCATCTGTAAGTCAAATAAAGAGGACAGGGAAGTTGTATCAGTGATTCATCCAACACCAAGTTGGGTTTTATTGGGACTCAGGATGTCACTTTGCGAGCCTAGAGCTGCTAGACTGGCTGACTAAAGTGATAAATAGAGCTCACTGCCACTCTTGCCTCCTTTCCCTCTGCTCTGCATCTTGGTCCCTTCTTGGCAGGATGAAGAGAGTCTCTGTTAGGTGTGATCTTTACTAGAAAGCTCTCCCACACACTCCCCTGGCACTCTACACACTTCATTTTTGTGTGCCACCGAACTTAGTACAGACAGCCTACAACTCCTACAATTAGATTACAGGTTATCAGCAAGGTACCCAGGTCAAGAGTCATGTCTTTCAACCTCACATCAAATAACACCCACCATGTACTAGATGCCCAATAAACATTATGAACAAATGAATAAAGCCATGTTTTGGACAATAAACATTTTCTAGAGCTGGACCAAGACATCTGGAATGGGGTCAGAAAGACACTTATGTGACAGATCTATAGTACAGTAGATAGGGCCTTTTGCCTTGCAAGTAGCCTACCCAGGTTCGATCCCCAGCATCACATTTGGTCCCCTAAGCACTGTCAGAAACAATTGCTGAGCTCAGAGGAAGAACCAGGAGTAGCCATTGAGCATCACTGGGTGTGGCCCAAAAAAACAAAAAAGCTAAAGAAAATCACATATTGACAATATGACACTTTACCCTGTTTCCTTTCCCTTGGCTATTGTGATGCGGGCAGGGGTGGGGGATTAAGGAGGTGTCACTCACTTGGTTGTGGTACTCACACACTTTTTTTGGTGTGGGAACCAGGGACTTTGCAAGTTTATAAGAGGTTCATAAATAGCCATGTTGCTGGATCACACTCAGAACACAGGGGATTGAGTCCTGCTCCCTGGGAGGCAGGTGTTGTACCACTGAACCATGTCTCCAGGTCCACAGCATGAAACTTCCATCTGTAATGGATATGACATAAGGTTATGCAGCTTTAAAAAGTACTGTAGTTTTTTTGGAAAGCAGTGAGTTTCCCAGCTTGGGATGCATTCAAGCAGACTACCTATGAAGTTTGTGAAAGTAATCCTCAATGATCTCTAAATGTCTCTGCCAAATGTTAAAATGAATATATTTTGATAATCTTATTTTCTAACTTATGAGTCATGACAACCAAACAAATTACAGAAGGACTGCAAAGAAGATAGATTTACAAATTAAAAGCAAATGTTCTCATAGGATCCAGCTATTAATTAATGACAGTTCTTGAGAAACCCATAGCATGTTGTATTTGTTAAAAGAAAGGTATTTTTGGGGGCCAGAGCAATAGCCCAGCAGGTGGGGCGTTTGCCTGTGCCGGCCCCGGGTGCGATCCCCGGCATCCCATATGGTCCCCTGAGCACCACCAGGAGTAATTCCTGAGTGCATAGTCAGGAGAAACCCCTGAGCATTGCCAGGTGTGACCCCACCCCCAAAAAAAAAAAAATAAAGGTTATTTTTATTTATTTTTTGAGCTTTTTTTAAAAATCACACCTGGCAGGCAGGAGCGATAGCCTAGCAGGTAGGGCGTTTGCCTTGCATGCGGCCGGCCTATGCTTGCCTGGGTTCGATCCCTGTCATTCCATATGGTCCCCTGAGCACTGCCAGGGAGTAATTCCTAAGTGCAGAGCCAGGAGTAACCCCTGAGCATCGCTGGGTGTGACCCAAAAAGCAAAAAAAAATAAATAAATAAAAATAAAATAAAATCACACCTGGCGATGCTCAGGGGTTACTCCTAGCTCTGCACTCAGGGATTACTCCTGGTGATGCTTGGCAGACCATATGGGATGCCAGGATTGAATCTGGATTGATTGAATGCAAGGCAAACACCCTACCCACTGTACTATCACTCCAGGCCTCTATTTATTTTTATTTAGTTTTTCAGTTTTGGGGCCACACCCAGTTGTACTCAGTGCTTACTCATGATTCTGGACTTAGGAGTTACTCCTGGCTGGGCTTTGGGGACCACATGGGATACTTGAGATTGAATGAATCTATTGAATGTATTATTGTCCGTCAATAATACAGAAGATAGGTACTTGCCTTACATGTTGCTCGGGAGACCCCGGTCAGCAGCATGTAAGGCAAGTACCCTATCTTCTGTATTATTGCTCTAGCCCCAACAGTCCATTTTTAAAGAATGAAATTTAGAGCTATATTAATTTTCAGACCATCCACACTCCGAAGCTAGTAAGATCTCCACCCAAGAGATGAAGCCAGTCTCCAGCCCGACTTGTCAGAAACCCACCCTACAAGGACCCACCCTTCAGAGACCCGCCCTTCAGAGGAGAGTATTTCAAGCCCAGGAATGCTTGAGCCACAGACACAGATACACCCAGCAGAGCAGATACCAGCTTTCCCTGTTGCGCACGGCCACACAATTTACCTGCGAATTACCATGAATATTCTACCCACCCCTCTGAGAGAGCCCTTCAAGGTAATGAGAGTATAGCGCCTGCATGGCAGAGCCTGGAAAGCTGTCCAATGCGTGTTCGATATGCCAAAACCAGTAACAAAAATGTTTATTTTCCTGACCCTGAAAGAGTCCTTACTACGGCAGCAGTAAGAAAGGCGAACAAGCAGTGCCTGATAAAATTTCACGGCCAACTTAAGCTGCCAAAATGAAGGACTAAAATGACTGTCTGTATTTTCAATGCATGCACACTGGCATTGGAAGCATATATCGAGGATCTGATGGTGCAAGCGCAAAAGATCAAGTATGACATCATTGGTCTGACTGAGACGAGGAGGCGTCAGTCGCATCACGCTGTATTTGACACCAGAGAAGAATTGTTTCTTGGAACATGCAACGAAAGAGGCATAGGTGGCATTGGTGTCCTTGTCAACATGAACATGGCCATCAACATTGATTCATTTGAATGCCTAACAAACCGGATAGGACGATTACACTTGAAGAGATGTGGCCCACTGCCAGCAATTTCTATCTTCATTGTCTATGCACCAACATCCACATACAAGGAAGATGAAATTGAGAAATTTTACATGGAAAAGGAGGAGTTCTATAAAAAAGATCATACCTTCTACAAGATAATAGTCGGTGATTTTAATGCCAAGATAGGACTGAGAAGATCGGCTGAAGAACTCCACATTGGGACCCATGGCCTAGAATGGAACGAACAGGGTGAGAGACTATCTGAGTTCATCATGTCCACCAAGACCATTCATGGGAACTCACAGTTCCAGAAGGCTGAAGCGAAACATTGGACATGGGAATCTCCTGATGGACAGTTCCACAATGAAATTGACCACATCATCTTCAATCGACGGTTTTGTCTGACCGATGTTGCTGTCATTCCCAAATTCCAAACAGGATCAGACCACCGTCTCCTTCATGCAAAATTCTACTTCCTGCAATGGGGAGAAAAGGCTGCAAAGTTTAAGAAGAGAACTCCCAGAACGACCACCAACTGGGAACTCTTTGGCACAATTGCAGCAACATGGGAAGATACCATCATTGATAACATCGATGAAGAATACAACCGACTGGTTCAGCACCTCCATGATTGTGCGAAGAATGCCGAGAGAGAGAAAGACACAAAAGGACGCCTGTCTTCAGAAACTCTCGAGCTCATTCGCCAATTTGGCAAGGCGCGAGCCTCAGGAAACCAAATGCTAATGTCCAAACTTGCGGCGGTGCAGAGAAGCCGCCACGCACAAGGCAAACGCCCTACCCGCTGGACTGTCTCTCCGGCCCCCACAATCTTTTTATTCTGTACTGATTTCACCTAGTTTCAAAATTTTGCTTTGGCTATTATGATTGTATGTTGGTTGATGTTCACTTTCAGATGGGAGGCACCTAGGAAGACTGTTATTTTTCTGCTTGAGACAGATGAGGAAACTGGGAGCATAGAAAAGTTGGGGTTTTTTTTTTTTTTTTTGCTTTTTTGGTTCACACTCGGCAATACTCAGGGGTTTTTCCTGGCTCTGCACTCAGGAATTACTCCTGGCGGTGCTCGAGGACCACATGGGATGCTGGGGATCGAACCCGGGCTGGTATGGACAGGCCGTGTGCAAGGCAAACGCCCCTACCAGCTGGGCTATAGCTCCGCCCCCTCAGACAACTGTGGAATCAGAAAACTAAATGGAATCTCAAGTCTCTGTCCTGAGTTTGCTCTGGAGTGCTGTAGTCAGATGAGCCAGTCTGAGCATCTCAGAATCCTACTCGCATATTGTTACCTAAATGTCAAATGAACCTGAGCCCTTATGTAGTTTCTCATGTGCTTTTCTGTGCAATGTCTAGTTAGAAATGTACTTGTCAGTGTCAGTTCTCCAACACCAACTTCATGATTTCAGAGACCAACTGTCTCTTCTTGTTCAACCTCTTAAGAACTTGCAAAGTGTCTGGAACACTGGAGGTCCAGTCAAAAAAGTGAGAGTTATGAACGGAAAAGGGCCCTTCTCATGACAGTTCAGCAAAATCATTAGACCGGACTCTGAAATTGACATACTTGGTTTGCTGAGCAATGAAATGTGAATGAAAATAACACCTCTCTAGGGTCAGAACTTGCCTCGTATGCAGTTGACTCCAGCTGCAATTCTTTGACATATCATATAGTCTCCCAAACACAGCCAGGGTCAATCCTAAGCACAGAACCAGGAATAGTCCTTGACTACTGCTGGGAGTGACACAAAAAACAAAGAAAGTTTTAAATTAGAAATAAATTAATATACATATGCATATATCTTTTCTCAAGGACCGTTACCCACCCTAAGCCAGGAAATGCCATTGCTTAGAAAATGTTGCCAGTACAATTACAGTTCCTGGCTGCTGTGTAATTGAGCAAATGTAGTCCACCCCTTAATGATTATTGGCAGAGCCTGTTGTTTTCAATAAGACCATATAAAATTAGCATCTACCCCAAATAAAAGTGTTGACATTGCTATGTTTAAAAGAAAAATTAAATAATCTCAAAAACTCTTGAAGTGGAAGACCTTTGAAAACCACCATTTAGTCACTCACTATTTTTTTTTTTGTTTGTTTTTTTGGAGGGGGTTGTCATGCCTGGTAATGCTCATGGGTTACTTCTGGCTTTGCACTCAGGAATTACTCCTGTCAGTGCTCGAGGGACCATATGGGGATGCCAGGATCAAACCCAAGTTGGCTTCATGCACAGCAAATGCCCTACCCGCTGTGCTATCGCTCTGGCCTCCGTCACTCACCGTTTGTGTTAATAAGTGAATGTTCACTTTACTCCTTACTACAGACTGAGCTGGATCCTGCCCCCTATCCTGCCCTGAAGCTGCTCTGAATGAAGCTGTTGGCACTCTGTGTTTCAATAGAATAAGGTGTGTCTGAGATGTAGGAGGCAAGCCATGTGCTCAGAGTGGCCTCTGATCTCCATAGATCTTGGATGACAAATGTAAATGAGCAAAAAACAGGGTTCTAGGTGCAGAGGGCAGGATGACAGAAGCCGGGAGAATTCTTAGTGGTTCTGGAATCCTTCACCCTTATGATTGAAAGGTTATTGTTCCAAGGGTGGCAACTGATGGGGCATGCTTGTTCCAGGGAACAAAACACTTTCTCGGCCACTTCAGGTGTTCTTCCACCTCTGTGTATCTATCTGCCAAGTCACCGCTCAGTGTCTTTGTGAGAACCCACTCTCCTGATCAGTAGGGGTGGGGAGAGTGGGGATGAGCAGGAATCCATTTTCCAGAATCTTTCTATAATAGGTATCCCAGGAGAGTACTTTGTTATGTACATATGGTTCATTTTAGGGTCTTCTCACTTTTTGAAATGAAAACCATCTTGTCAAAACTCTGTCAGCAGAGGCAGAAACTGGACTGGGATGTCCAAAGTCTTGGAGAGATAGTCGGGTTAAGCCTGGAGGGGATGGAGGGGGTCTCCTAGAACTTCAAAATTGAAAGGGGATGAACTGAGCCGAGGACCAGTCTCTTAGATATTGTTGTCTGGAAATTCTGTGGGAAAGTCCAGGAGGAGGAGGCCCAGTTGGTTTGTGGACTGACAGGTCCTACATATTTTGGCTGGGTTTCACCTAAGGGTGGACCTTGGGCCGCAGTCCTGTGAGAGACACACCTCAGTTTAGCTTGTTCCTCCAAGCAGCAGTGTGCCTTGTTTTTCTTCAAGGCTGGTCTGTCTCCCTGATACTGATCCTTGTCAAGTGACATGTAGGTGAGGCTTCAGTCACAAGTGAAAAACAAGACCTGGTTTTCCATGAGATCATTCTGTTCCCACAGGAGTGCCGGTGTGTGGATGTATTTGTGTGGTGGAGGTCCATTCTAGCTGGGTTTTGCAATATTTTTGTCACAGGAACTAATTAGTGGTTCATTTTCGTAAAAAGCTCATGAGAGGCTCCACATACCAAGGTGTTCAGCTCTGGTAGGCTGCTCAAGTTTCTGCCCCAGTGAACCTGTTCCTTCTGATAAGCTGAAGAAAATGGGTTCAAAGCACAGATTTAAAGCATTTTGACAAACTTCTCTGAGGAAAGTAGATATGAAATTTTTAAACCTGAGGACCCCTTTGCTCTAAGCCATCTCAAGATTCAGCAATAAATTGTCTATTTGATGTGTTAAATGCCAATATTTTTCCCCATTTAGTTAGCTGTCTTTTAATTTTAGCCCATGTTTCTTTGGCAGATGCTCTTTAATTTTATGTAGTCCCAAATTTTATTTGTTTGTTTTGATTGTGTTGCCTTTGCCAGTGATATCAGATCATTGAAGACATCTTTGAGGTCCAAATCTTGACATGTTCTATATTTTCCTCAGTGTACTTTATGGTTTCTGGTCAGACCTCAAGGTCTTTGATCCACTTTGTGTGAGGTGTAAGATATGACTCTTTAATTTCTTATTTGTAGTTATTCAGTTTTTCAGCACTGTTTGTTGAAGAGGCTGTGCTTAGTTCATTTCATGTTCTCAGCTCCCCATTGAAATTTAACTGCATATATATACATATGTATAGAGTACATATATACATATATTATATATCTGATATATATATATAGTTTTGTCATAGGTATTGTGAATTTTGTCATCTGAATTTGGATGGGAATTGCATTGAATCTATATAATAGCATAGGTAGAATAATCATTTTAAAAATGCTGATTCTTCTAATACATGACATGGGATATTTTCCCATTTCCTAAGGTCTTTTCTATCTCTTTCTTATGTGATTGAAATTTATCATGGTATAGATGTCAACACATAAAAATAAATGTTTGTGATCTAGGCAGGATATCTAAAGTACTCACAAAGGTCAACAACAATGACAAAAAAGAATTTTAAAACCCTGTCAAAAATAAGGAGAAGAAATGAATATTTTTTTTCAGAGGAAGACAGGCAACAATTCTACTAGGCACATTTAAAATGTTCGGCATCACTTACCATCAGATAAATCTAAATCAAGATGACAATGAGACACTATCTCACATCAGTAAGTGAATGACACATATAAAAATTAGTAGGAACAATCTGTGTTGGTGGGATGTAGTGAAAAAGGAACTCTCATGCATAGCTAGTGGGAATGTTATGTGGCACAACCCCTATGGAAAACAGTATGGAGAGTTCTCAGTAAACTAAGAATTGAATTGCCATGTGACCCAGAAATTCCACTTTTGGGCATATACCTCATGACAAAAAAAATACTCTCTCAAAAGACATTTGCACACCATTATTCATTGCTATACCCAGTACAACAGCTAAGATATGTAATCAATCTAGATGTCCAATAACAAATGAATAAATTATGAAGATGTGGTATATATACACAATAGACTATTAAGCAGCTGTAAGGAATGATGAAATCATGCAATTTGCTGCAACATAGTTGGAACTGAAAAATATCAAGTTGAGTGAAGTGAGCCAGAAGATAGACAAACGCAGGATGATCTCAATTATCTGTGATATATAGAATACTGGAGAGGAAATGGATTGTAGTAAAAAGGGGATGTCTAGATCACCCTAACTCCAGTGTTCAGAGAGGAGAAGGACAGGGAAGGAAATAAATCAAAGTGGGAATAAGAGAACCGGAAGCAATGAATGAACAGGCTTCATGGCTTCAATTATACTGGTGATATATATGGGTGAGTGGTATAGTCATATACCCCAAAACAAATAACAGTACTGAGAACATGAGATCTAAGCTTCAATCACTGAAACTTTGTAATGTACCTGTCAAATTGACAGGCAGGGATGGGGTGGGTTGGGATAGGGAAGGAATATGGGAATACTGGTGGAAGGGAAGTTGACACTGGTGATGGGATTGGTGTTGCAATATTAAATGCCTAAAACTCAACTCTCAATAACTTTGCAAATTACAGTTCTTTTTTTAAATTTTATTATATCACCAGGAGACATACAGTTGCAAAGATGTTCATGATTGGGTTTCATTCATACAGTGTTCCAGCACCCATCCCTCCACCAGTGCACATTTCCCACCACCAATGTCCCCAGATTCCCTACTCCCCCCACCCTGCCCCAGCCTGTCTCCATGGCAGGCATTTTATTCTCTCTCTCCCTCCCTCTCTCTCTCTCTCTCTCTCTCCCCCCTTCTTTTGCTCATTGTGGGTCGCAATACATACATTTAGGTGTTATCATGTATATCCCTTTGCCTACGTTCAATACTCAGTTCTAGTCTGGCATTACCATTTCCAATGTGTAAAACAGTTCTTTAATAAAAATTGTTTCTCATATCTAGTTATGTATCCTTTCCCCTCCTTGAACATAGCCTGGAATGGCTCTTTGGGATAACATTGTCCACCCCTTGCTCCGTGCATTTGAGCACATGGGCCTGGGCCTGGGGTGTTGGCTGCTGTCCCCGAGTTCACACAGTTATTACATGGGAGGAGGTAGGTCCAAGAGTCATACTCTTCTGAGGCCAGTACTCAGAAAAGCTCAGGGCTCTGTTTGTCACCCTAGACTGCATCTCATCCGTCCATCATCACGTTCAGCCCCAGTTATTTCATTGCATTCTTTCCCTCAACCTTTTGTGGTTTTGTTACTGGAGCACAGTGTCCTTTACGTAGATGTTGCCTCAGAAAAGCATTGCTTAACTTTTTTATTCATCTATTTATTTATATTTTGAGGTAGTGATGTTAGCTTTCAGGAAACACTTGAAGACGTGTGGAGCTGTGCAAGGCATCCTCTATAACTTTTGCATTGGATTCTCAAGGAATGTAGCAGTGAAGTCATTCACTCATGAAGAAAAAGGGAAAATGCAAGTTGTTTTCAGGGTTTCTTGCATCTCTTCAGGGAGACTAGAATTCCCACACTGACTGGCTCACTGAGCATACATACCACACACACGCACGCACGCACGCAAGCCACACACACACACACACACATAGCACCAGTCAACTGTCACATCTTTGATTCTTTGTGACTCAAATGTAGAAGCTATTTACTCCAAAGAGGGCAAGTAAAGACTAACTTCATTGTTTTACACAAGTAAAGCCCAAGAAATATCTTTTGTTGAACTAGCTCTCAGACGGGCCTGTCAACTCATTCCATCCTCAGACCTGAGGAGGTAGTCGTTATGTTATTCCCAATTTTATGAAAATGAAGAGAGAAACTCTGGCAGAGCCTGGAGTCCAAGTGACTGATGCTCAGCCCTCCCATGGAGAGAGTGGGACACAAGAGAGGTCTGCAGGCTGCTGAGAGCCAATGTCCATATCTCAATCCATGCTCGTGTTCTGAGGGGAATGCGAAGGTACTGTTCAGGCCTCCTGCCCACTGTTCACTCCTCCGCATCTTATTCCTGGGGAGGATGGAAAAGGAGTGGGAGGCTCGGGCACCAAACCCTCCCTTCTGTGGTTCATGTTTGGCACTAGGGACCCGGGGACCAGGTAGGCCTGGACTCCTGCGTGATGGGCAGGCACATGTTCTCAGCTCTCTGGAGCTGGGGTTGGAATGTGGCTGCCCATGCCCTGGTGGACAGAATGATGGTGTTTGCCAACAGTTAGTCTCTGAACTCACTCCAGTGACCTTTGAGAAGTTGCTCTCCATGGGAAATAAAATTTCTAGAGAAGGTTTGCTTTTTACCCTCTATATATGTCTTATTCAAGCTTATTATTACCAAATAAAGTCAGTATAACTACCTTTCCCAAAATCTGTGACATATTTCCAGAAATATTGTTCCTCCTCAGGTGACTTACTTTACTGATTCTGGTGAGAGATCAATAAAAAAAATGTGATATTTGGGTAGGCCTAGCTTTGGTTTTGGAGCATCATTTGTTTTTTAGATTTTATTTTGTTTATATCTTCATTGAACTACTATGACCTATTCACTAGAACTAAATAAAGAAAATTCCCATTTTAGGGAAACTCGAGACAGACATGGGGCAGAGCTCGCAGTCAAAATTCTGACTGTGAATTTTGACTAGGGAAACTCACAGTTAAATTCTGACTTTTATTATTTTATTGTGCACATTGCTTTGAGCCACACCCAGCAACACTCAGGAGTTACTCCTAACCCTGCACTCAGGAATTATTCCTGGTGTGCTTGGGGGACCATATGGGATGCCAGGGGTTTGAACCTGGGTAGGCCAGGTGCAAGGCAAGAAACTTGCCTGTTGTTGTATCCCTCTGGCCCTTCTTGTGCACACTTTTCAAACTGTCCCTCCAAAACGTAGCTTTTCATCTGTAAATATATAGATTAAAAAGAAAGGACAAGAGCTACAGAATGTTATGGAGAGTTATTTTTCTTGAGGCTTGTTCTCTTTGTGAGGAAAAAGGTTTTGTTTTAATTTCTAAAACAATCACAAAACTCCATGGAACAAAGATGAGGAGATAGATTTATCTTAATGTATATTTATTTGGAGGGAGCACACCCAATGTTCAGGGCTTACTCTTGGCTCAGTGCTCAGGAATCACTCCTGGTGATGCTTAGGTTACTATGGATCATGGTGGCAGGGATCAAACCTGGATAGGAAGCATGCAAGGCAAGAACACTACCTGCTGTACTATTGCTCTGGCTCATATTTTCATTTTTATTTTTATTCCATAGGGCATACTCCAGAAGTGTTGATTGGGGAGTTAGCAGGGGCACTCCTGGTGAGGCTCAGTCCTGGGGTGCTTAACCCAGAGTTCTTGGGAACCACCTAAGCCACACATGGAACTATGTGGTACCCAGCTGCAAACTCAGTGATTGTGTTAGACACTTGCCCTCTGACTTTAGTTATCTCCCTAGTGCCTAAAAGACCAGTGTATAAGACCAAGGCATTTAAAAGCCATTCAATAATCCTTTAGATATAGGAGCCCTTTGGAGCTTTGAATGAATCAATGAAAGGGAGTAGGGAGCCTAGTAAATATGCAAACTCCATTTCAGTTAGTCTCATAGCTTGATACTCAGTTACAAAAGAAAGTGAGCATGTGTTAAGGAGGTTCATAGTTCAGGTGAATCGACCCAGAATATTTACTCAGAGCAGTCAGAAGCAAGATCAGCGCTTCTCCCTTATAATCTGCATTGGCTGGAAACCCACTGGTCTGGTGGAAGAAGTGTAAGACTGCAAACTGTCTCCCCCAAAACTTCCATAATTCCCCAGGGGAATTATGAAAGTCACAAACCAGTTAAGCTTAGTAAAGCCTTACAATGTCTCTCATGAACTTCTCTGCCTCAGGGAAGACACAGAATCTTTCCTATAAGGATGATTTGTTTCCAGGCCATTTGGGTATCAATAGCAAGTTTTAAAAAAAGGGATGCAAAAAACAAAAAGATAACACACATGTTAAGCTAGAAAAGAGACATTTTGAAAATACTCATTTTTGCACTCAAGGGAAAAGGTGAAAATTTATCCTTAGGGCATACCAAGTACTTTGAAAGAAATATCAGGGTAACCCTTCCCCTAACACCTGGCTGAAAAAGGCAGTTGTGAGCTTTTATGCCCATTTAAGAGCAAGGAAGGAGTGAAGCATTCATTCATTCATTCATTCATTCATTCATTTTTTGCTGTATCTCTAGCACCTAGAGCAGTGCCTGGTGCAAAATAGCGAATAAATATTAGAATCATGAATGAATGCTTGAGCAAAGACAGTGCTTCTCTTAATTTGACAGAACGAATATAGGGTTTGGGCATTGTTTCCCCAGAATCCTGACTGGAGGTTGAAGTGCATTTTGCTAAAGCAGCAACATTATTTAGAGTGATTTAGAGTTTTTTGAAATAGTGTTCTTTGATACCATGGATACTCTGGGCATTTATGGCTTGACCTGAGGCAGCTCACATAGTCTATGATTCTGTTTCCATGAGAAAATGCATGGAAGTCTCAAGAATTAGCTTACACATGACCTTTAAAGGTACAAATCAATATTAGTGGAGACCTGTCTGAAACTTTGCTCAACCGTGGTTGTTTTGCAATTTGTCCACAAATAGGCATTGTTAGGAAACCTGAATGGCCTTTGTTCTCATGGTTGGTCTCTGGCAGGAAGGGTTTTGTAGTAGCAGGAATGTTGACTTGGCTATTGTAGATCACTGTGCTGTGATGACATTTTCTTAAGCCTCCCAGTAATACCAGAGAGTTTTTAATGGACCAAGGAGGGGTTCTTCCATGAACCATTAATATCCCTTTTACTATGGCTGAACAGAAACATCACAGTTAGAAATCAGTGACCATAACACCCAGTGAGCCACAAATGAAACAGTGCAAGTCAGTGTCTTCTCACATTAGGTTGGGCTCAATGCTGGTTAGCTTCTCCTGGACAATGACTGAGCTTTCGTCAGTGATAACAGCTGCACACTGATGCAGGTTCCAAAGGATATCCAACTCATTTGGGTACCCCAACTTGCTGCTCTGGATGCTGGGTTTGTTGTGATTAAGCAAGTTTGTGCCATGCCTGTGTGGTGGTCACAGATATCTGTTCAGAATCGGGGGTGATATTCTTCTACATAAAGACTGAGTGGCCCAGTGGGAGATGAAGAATCAATGGCTTTCTGGCCAATGGGATGGTGTCACCCTGCCGATGACACCAACTGGTAATGGCTCTGAGACACACAATGCTTTCTGAACCAGAAGGGAGATCTGGCATGTCTTGGCTGGGGGGCAAGGAACATGTTGAAAGTGGAAATATAATTCTAAGTAACAGATCTTTTAAGTAGGTTGGAGAGACTGTTGCCAGGATTTCAGCCAGGATATGAGAAGCTAGTGAAACATGAGGGTCACTGCTGACCTCCTGAACAAAGACACCTGTGCCTGCCCAGTGTGGGCAGAGAAAAAGTGCAGAGACGGAACCATCGTGAGCAGAAATACGGATTCTGTGTTAGCTTCATTTTCAGGTAGACTTTCTTCAAGTGACGATAAAGACAGGCACCTGTGACACCAAGCTTACCTCAACCTTACCCCACAATTTTGCTAGCCAAGTGGCAAGAGTTTGTTTCTGTTCCAAGAGGACTCACAAAAGTCCCAAGACTGATGGTACATGTAGGACTTTTCTGCTATGACCCTGTCAGGTGAGGCCGGAGGCAGACTCTAGATGGAGACTAAAGGTGAAATTTATCCTTAGGGCATACCAGGCACTTTGAAAGAAACATGAGGATGACCCTTCCCCTAACACTTGGCTAAATGTAGTGCAACCCACAATGTGTAAGAGAAGGAAAAGAGAGAGAGGGAGAGAGAAAAGAGATAAAGAACCTGCCATTTAGGCAGGCTACGGGAGGAGGGAGGGAATTGGGGACATTGGTGGTGGGAGATGGGCACTGGTGGAGGGGTGGGGTGCTGGAACACTATGTGACCAAAACCTCCAAACATGAGCAACGTTGTAACTGTATATCTCAGGTGGTCTAATAAAATGTTTTAAAAAAAAAGCAGTGCTGAGCTGTCTTCAAGAAACACTGAGTTCTCATCAAGAAACACTCTTCTTCAAGAAACATTGAGTTCTGGGGCTGGAGCGATAGCCCAGCGGGTAGGGCGTTTTGCACGCGGCCGGCCCATGCCGCCCGGGTTCGATCCCCGGCATTCCATATGGTCCCCCGAGCACAGCCAGGAGTAATTCCTGAGTGCAGAGCCAGGAGAAACCCCTGAGCATTGCCGGGTGTGACCCAAAAAGCAAAGAGAAAAAATAAAAAGAAACATTGAGTTCTGATCACCTTAGAGATGTGCTGGGCAGCATAAACAATCCCCTTTGCTTGTTCTGACTCTGTAATGTGTAGCAGGGTGTAAGTCAGAGCTAGAAGCTGTAGAAAGAACCAATAGGCTTTTAGGCCTACTGGTTTAAGGCCTCAGGCTTTAGGTATCACCAATCTTTTAGGCCTACCAGTTTAAGGCCTCAGGCTTTTAGGTACCACCAATCTTTCTAGAAAGTAAAAGGGGTTTCCCTGACTTGATCTCCATCACTTCTTAAGAAGTAAAGTATGTTTGAGCATTTGACTTGGCTAAAAACCACATGACTAACAAAAGAGCTAATATGGAAACTGGGGAAGGGCAGGAAGGAGGTTCAGAGAACATGCCTCAGAGACTTTCGACAATACAGTAGCGTTACTTAGGCTAAAGGAGGAAATGAAGCAAGATTTGAAATGTTGAAGTGGTTTGAGTCTTTTTTTTTCTGGGAAAAAAAATAGATGATGTCTCTATTTATAGCCTAATGTAATCCACGTAATTTCTGTTATTGTGTTATTTGTAGATGACATTGTCATCTTTTACGCTTCGGTTATTTTGTTATGAGATAGTCTTATCTGGAAATTCAGTACGTTGGTTTTAGCTTCATCAGGTAAAACCCCTTATTCTTCAATCATACCTCTTTGAAATCTCTTTCCAGTTTCAGAAAGGGAGAGCTTTATGCTTTTGTAGCAGAACTTGCTACATTGCAGAGGGTTGTTCTATTTGTTCAAAAAAGTCTGTCGGGAGCTTGAGTGATAGTACAGTGGGTAGGATGCTTGTCTTGCACATGGCCAATTGGGATTTGATTCCCAGCACTCCATATGGTCCCCTGAGTCTGCCAGGAGTGATCCCTGAGCACAGAGTCAGGAGTAAGCCCTGGGGACCACCAGATATGGCCCAATCCCATATGCATCCCTGCCCCCCCACCACCAAAAACCTAAATAATTCTGTCAGGTAAGAGCTGTTAGATTTGAGTTTCATCATTTGACTTCTCTGAAATGCAAGCCCTGGTGACAGTCTCTTTCATTCAGGGAAGAGATCTAATGAAAATTAGATCATGAAACACTAGCACAGTTCCCAACAGCACAGGAAATATCTGCCTTCAGTACTTTAGTCTCTGTTCTTAAAATATTTGCCAACTCAAAAAGATACACATGGCAACCCTTTAATGTATGTTCTGTAATCCATAGTCTGGAAGGGACGGAAAAGAGAAAGAGAGAGAAATGGAAAGAAATAAAGAACCTGCCATGGAGCAGGGCTGGGGAGGGGGAAGGGAACCGGGGATGTTGGTGGTGGGAGATGGGCACTGGTGGCGGGATGGGTGCTGCAACACTGTTTGACCAAAACCCAAATATGAACTTTTTAATTGTATATCTTTGTAATTATAAAAATAAAAAAATTAAAAAAAAAAACTAAAAAAAAAAATTTGCCAACTCTTTGGGTATGTCCATCAATCTACAGGGTGAGCTTTTGGAGGAAGTGAGCTGTTCTGAAGTTGTAGCAGTTAGCAGGAAGTCTATACCACAGGAAATATTTTTTAAAAAGTGGGTGGACAGTTAAGGGAAGAGAAGAAGAGACAGGGAAAAGAAGGTGGAGGGAAACATGGGAACAAGAAGAAGAATCTAAAAAGGTAGCACAGGTACTTTTAGAAGTATAGGCATGAGCCTATCCAGTCAGGACCTTGGCAACTATGGTTATGTGGGTGAAGAAAATGTAGGGACCAAGAAAGGTGAAGCGGCACAACTAAGACCCAGGATGAAGGGAGGATGGATTATAGGCCCTGCTAGGGTGCTCCTCACAATCCTACTCGGCCCTGGATCACTGTTTTGTCCTTTTCTCAGTAAACAACCAGGAGTCAGAATGACTTGATGGACGTCAGCACATCTCTGCCACTGGGAAGACATTTCCCATGCATCCTCAGAAGGAGACACAGGAAAATATAGATATTTTGTGGTACTTCAATGGAATTATGTAATTTTTAGAATTTCAGCACTGT
This sequence comes from Cryptotis parvus, assembly GCA_021461705.1. NCBI lineage: Eukaryota > Metazoa > Chordata > Mammalia > Eulipotyphla > Soricidae > Cryptotis > Cryptotis parvus. Next base: position 221,083 of record JAJIBD010025113.1, read on the forward strand.
GAAAACTTATCATTAAGAACAACATGGTTTGGGCCTTAGTTTACAAAGGAGTCCAATAGGTCTGGAATCATAATGAGGATCCTTGATTCTAACTGCAAAGGATAAGGGATTTGAATAAATACAGTGGGTGTCCTTGATTGCTGGTTCAAGATGAGCATGAGCTGTTGCAAGAAATAATTTTTCTTGGAAACAACCATATCTTCAGTTGATCTACGAGTGCACACAGAATTCCTACAGCTTGTGCTGGAGGGAATATTAGAAAATAAACTGGCCTCATGTTTGAGTAAATTGGCTTTTTTTTTTAAAGAAAAGGGAAGGAAGGAACCAGTATTTTATTTATTTTTTTTTTTATTGGATTTTTTGGGTCAAACCCAGGAATACTCCTGGCTCTGCACTCAGGAATTAATCCTAGCAGTACTTGGGGACCGAATGGGATTCTCAGGACCAAATCCCAGTTGGCAGTGTGCCCTATGTACTATAATATTGCTGCAGCCCTTAATTTGTATCTTTGTGAGTAAAACCTAACAGACTTTACTTGAGATGGGCTTGCTCACAAGGACATGTAGAAATGAACCTAAGACGAGAGAGCCATGCTAAATGTTATACTATCTGTAACATACCTTCAAATATCTCACCACAGGCAGTAGGAGCTTTCATATACTCCAGGTTGCATTAATTATCCAGGTGTAATAGTTATTGGCATACTTGGGAATTCACAGTTTAGAGCTGGTAGCAAGAGTTTTAATTAGGAAATCTAGTAAAAGCAATTACTACTAGTGCTTCTGTGCCAAAACAGGCCACAGAACACTATGTTTAATGTATTAGGTATGCAAAGTTCCCCAACATATGACCTCAAACTCAGTGGCTTAAGAGAACAGCACTTATTATTTCTTGTGGTGTCTTTGTTCTAGGGCTTGGAAGAAGCTCTGGTGTCAGAGTTTCTCATGAAGTTACAATCACATGTTGGCTTGAGCTATTGGTTGAAGGCCTGATTAAGACTGGAGGAGCCCATTTCCAAGATGGCTGACACAGTGACTGGCAAGTTGGTGCTGCCTGCTGGAGGTTGGTTCAGTTAATCTCCACCTCACTTGGGCTTCCTTACAATGTGGTCATTACATCTACATTTGCACCTTTACCTGTCACCGCTTTCCTTCCTCACTAGATTTCAAGGGGGAGTGACCTAGGAAGACAGAACTGTTGCAGGACACCTAAAAGCCTAAAAGCCTCTGCATATGCCCTGGATTGCCTCCTGCAAATCAATTTGTAGATAAGGGCGTAGTTTAAATGTGGCAGTTTATCTGACCATGTATTCTGTATTGGCTGGTATAAATAATATTCTCTCATGCTACCACAATCATCGTGGGACTAGCTAGATCTTACCAGCATATTTGCCTGGCCATGTTGGATCTCTAAGTAATTAGACCAGAGAGAAATGCTGTTTGCCTCCAAGCAAGCAAGCATGGCTCCTTGATAACTCAAAGGCAACTAAAATACAAAACTACCGTGATATAGACGAGACTCTTGTGAAGGCTTGGAGAATTATTTAACTGACATTAGTATTAGTCTTTGGTACAGAGACATGCCATCTAGAAACCCCCTTCTCTACCCTATAAAGGCATTTTGAGGCAGATCTTGGCTCAAAACATTAGCATATAATAGGGCCTAGGTGAGGTGCTGGGAGAAATTACTTAAGGGCATTTGACCCTTCCTGCTTCCCATAATAGTGGAAGGTCTGAGTTGCAGGGGTATAAAACCAGCCTGCTTCCTCTCTCTCTCTCTTTTGGGGGCTCTCTCTTTGTGAGCTCGCACCCTTCTTGGGAGTCATGTCTTTGTCTCCTCTCTACAGGGCCTTTACATGTGGTGGCCGCAATCTTGGCCTACACGTGGCTGGGGTTCTAGCTAGGAATCCTAAGCACAGGGTTTTTCCTATTGCTGATTTGTATGCCTGAACCTGTGATAAGTAAAGCCTTTTAAAACTGCATTGGATTCCTGAGTCTTTATCCATTCCCCACCGGCTTCAGAGGTAGAAGGGAACTCGCTTCCCGGCACTGTTGGGGACCCCAGCAGTGTCCCCGACAAGAACAAGCCAGGTAGAAGCTGCATTAATTTTTATGACCTTTCCACACTTGACTTTCCACACTTGACCTTAGCAAAAAGGCTGAGAAGCAATGATATGGCACACTCTATCATTAAGACAATTACAAAACTCTGTCAAAAGTGAAAGAGGGAAATAGAGCATCTCTTTCTCCATTTTGGGTGCAGGGAAGAAAGGAAGGCCTAGCAGTGCTTGGGAGACTGTTGGGTGACATGGCCTACTGAACCTTAGACTCGGGCTACACTTAACTATGTGAAGAGCTACTCTCTGCCTTTAGGGAATCTCTGGAACAGACACAATGGGAGCTTGGGCAGAATTGGATTGATTTCATAATTTTATACTGCATAAATATTTTTATCCTGTATATTATGAATCTTGCTTGCCATAGTTCAATACTCTTCCTATCCCACAGGTCCCCATGAGGGACATACATGTAGATATTCCAAGAGTACTTGGCCACGTTGGATCAACCATAATATAATCAGTTCTCCTAGTTCAAAGAGACAAGCCAGTGCACCTCTGGGAAAACTCAAGTGTCTGTGATTCTAAAGGTAATGCCAACGTGAATTATTCTGACAGATTTTGGATCTTAGTGGGATCTAGAGTCTGGAATCAGCTGGGTATTAATGCAATTTCCTACAAATTATATTCGAACTGCTTTCTGGTTCAGAGATGCATCCTATCCCCACTCTGCTAGGGATATTTTACCTCAGGGAATCATCTCTGGCATTGTGAAGCTTGAGCCATAGGGCCCACCTGAATATCTGCATTTCAATAGGGTCATTTACCTGACTTCTTCTCTAGATAGCCCAGCTCATGATGGGTTGGGCTGGAAGTTTTTGGTGGGCTTCTATCTATAAAATAAGTTAAGAGAAAGGAGAAAGGGCTTTTGGCCATTTTGGCTTCTCGTTGCTCTCTGCCTCTCCTCTTCGCCTCTCCGTTTTCTTCCCTGTTGGGTCTTAGCACGTGGTAGTGGCCATCTTGGCCTAGGTTTCTAAATGTACACTTGGCCAGGGCCCAGCTAGGAACATAAAGTCTGGGGTTTTCCTGTTACTGGATTGTATACCAGAACTTGTGAGAGTAAAGCTTTTTAAACGGCACTGAACTTGTGAGTTTTCATCCATTCCCCATCGGCCGGAGATAGAAGGAAACTCGTTCCCTCATATTGTTAGGGACCCCACCGGCTCCCCAACAGGAGACCATGTGGTGATGGGACTGAATTCAAGACTTACACATGGTGGAGGGAAGTGGACACTGATGGAGGATTTGGTGCTGGAATAATTTATCCATGAAACCCTACCTTTAACAGCATTGTAAATAAGGAAAATAAACTAAAAAAAGAGAAACACGAAATTAAACTAAAAAGAGAAAATATAAGCAATACACTGGATTTAATTTAATATATCTAGATTATATAAATATATCATTTAATACATTGAATCTATTGAACATGTTAGCCTGTCTTAAATGTGTTCCACACATTACATTAGTGTACAGTTGGGTAAAAATCATCTGACACAAAGCTCATTCTAGAATCACTTTGAGCATCACATTGATATAGTGAATTCTCTGTGAAAGTGGCAGCAGCCTGAGAGTTGCTACGTTTTCCCTGGTTATCATGTAGCTGATGGGTACTGTTGCAGGACTCCTCTAAGAGCCTCTGCATCTGCCCTGGATTGCCTCCTGCAGGTCACTTCATAGATAGGGGGATAGTCTGAATGTGGCAGTTTATCTGACCATGTATTCTGTACTGGCTGGTATAAATATTCTCTCATGCTACCACAATCATCGTGGGACTAGCTAGATCTTACCAGCATATTTGCCTGGCCACAATAATCGTGGGACTAGCTAGATCTTACCAGCATATTTGCCTGGCCACATTGGATCTCTAAGTGATTAGACCAGAGAGAAATGCTGTTTGCCTCCAAGCAAGCAAGCATGGCTCCTTGATAACTCAAAGGCAACTAAAATACAAAACTACCGTGATGTAGACGAGACTCTTGTGAAGGCTTGGAGAATTATTTAACTGACATTAGTATTAGTCTTTGGTACAGAGACATGTCATCTAGAAACCCTCTTCTCTACCCTATAAAGGCATTTTGAGGCAGATCTTGGCTCAAAACATTAGCATATAATAGGGCCTAGGTGAGGTGCTGGGAGAAATTATCCAAGGGCATTTGACCCTTCCTGCTTTCCATAATAGTGGGAAGTCTGAGTTGCAGGGGTATAAATCCAGCCTGCTTCCTCTCTCTCTCTCTTTTTTGGGCTCTCTCTTTTTGGGCTCACACCCTTCTTGGGAGTCATGTCTTTGTCTCCTCTCTGCAGGGCCTTTACACATGGTGGCCGACATCTTGGCTTACACGTGGCTGGGGTTCTAGCTGGGAGTCCTGAGCACAGGGTTTTTCCCTGTTGCTAATTTGTATGCCTGAACCTGTGATAAGTAAAGCATTTTAAAACTGCATCGGATTCCTGAGTCTTCATCCATTCCCGCGGCTTTGGAGATAGAAGAGAACTCACTTCCCGGCACTGTCGGGGACCCCGGCGGCGTTCCCTGACAGTGGCCCACGCCACTCACTCACTGATGCAGCCAGCATATAGGGTTGCTATCCCAGGAAGAGACTCATATTTTGAGCTACAGTTTCTACTGAAAGTATATCATTTTTGCACAATTAGTAAATCTTCATAAGCCAAGGACTATATGTACAGGCTTTTAAAGCTGTATGATTAGAAATTTGTAAATAGATATTCCCTGGAGCTTCAAAGCGTGTAAGTGGGGCAGGTAGGTTAAAGTTGTGAAAAGCACAAACTATGTAGAAATTGAGCCAAAGCAGCATTGGAACAGCGGGAAGAGGTGATCATTTCCCTTTGTGTTAGGGACTTCTGTGAAAGAAAATAGAGCAGAACTGTGGGATCTGGTGTGTGTGTGTGTGTGTGTGTGTGTGTGTGTGTGTGTGTGTGTGTGTGTGTGAGAATCAAGCCCACATGAGAGGCATGCACTCTACCTCCAAGCCATATTCTTGATTCAGATTTGATTTTAAGGGAGAAGATGTCTTGAGCTTCTGGTTTTAATAAGAAATTTCCTAAATATCTAAATTAAGTTAGATTTAAGAAGAAACTTAAAAATAAACAGAAACTTGAACCCTAATGTTCTTTAAAAATGCCTTTGTAATAGTCCATGGAAACAATTAGAGTTAAGGAAAAGAAAATTGGTCATCCTTTCTGGCATCCTCCAACTATTTGGCCTCTAAATCCCAAAGGAGTTATTGAGTTCATTCTAGAGTAACTCCCCTCTCCCCCATGAAGTTAGACAGTCCCTCTAGTGAGTCTCAAGGAGACTTGCAGGGGTGTGTTCAGACTGTGATCAAGGCAGCTGCATAGCAGGTACCAACCAAGTCCTGGGCCCCAGGGAAAGAGCAGAAAGTATCTTGTCACTGGGCTGATCAGTTTTGCTCTTTCCCTAAAATGTTGAGTCTCCTGGCCAAGCTGATATCTTGGCTTGTGCAGATGCAAGAAGCAAGGCAGAAAACTACCCCACTCTGTTTGTGGACTGGGATCCCTCAGGAAAGCAATCAATGGGCTGTAATTCACGGGGCAGGGGGCTCTGGGGGCCAGATTGCCATGGGCCCATCTTTCCCAGACATTCAACAATACAAGAATGAACTTTTGAGGCAAAGCTACACACAACACCTGTCCACTTTTCTCAGGCCAGAGGAGGGCCAGCAGATTAAGAACAGTCTGTCTGGTCCAGCTGCTTTGACTTATCTGAATCCTTTCTCCATTCTCAGTGGCCAGGAATTGGCCCTTGAGAGAGGAATATCTGATCTATAATAAAATCCAGGTGTTTAGTGAGTGTGTTCTTGCTCCCATCAGGCTTCTCAGTGCTAAAACTAGAAAGTCCACTGAGCTGGTCACCTTGTTTCAGGCCCACTGACTTGGACCTAAGGAATTGGTGGTTGCAAGAGTGGTTACTGGAGCAATAGCCTGGGTTGGGACCAATTTTCATTTTGAAACAGCATCGCAAATGTGGAAAAGCTCCTTTTCTTTTTTTTGGGAGGGGTGCCATGCCCAGTGGTGTTTAAGGACTACTCCTACCTCTGCACTCAGGGATTACTCCTGGAGGTGCTAGGGGACCATGTGATGTGCTGGGGATCAAGTCAGGGTCAGTTCCATGTAAGGCAAGTGCTTTATTATTATTTTTTTATTTTTACTTCTATTTTCCCATTACACCTTACATAAAAACTGTGGTTTACAAATTTGTTTGTGACAATCTGTTACATTCAATATACCAACACCAAACCCATCATTGCATCCCTCCATTACCATTATCTTCAATTTTCCCAACCATCCCTTAAGCTTGCCCCCAGAGCAAGCCCTCAGTAATTTATTTTATATAGTTTGTTATAATTTGCTAAAAGAATTATCAAAAATGTTATCTTTGAAAAAAGTTATTCAAGACTATGTATCTTACCATGGAGCTACTAAGGCATCGTATCATATCGCATCGTATCGCATTGCATCGAAACGCATTGCATCACATCGTATCGTATCATATCATATCATATCACATCACATCATATTACATCATATCATATCATATCATATCATATCATATCATATCATATCATATCATATCATATCATATCATATCATATCATATCATATCATATCATATCATATCATATCATATCATATCATATATCATGCCATGCCATGCCATGCCATACCATACCATACCATACCATACCATACCATACCATACCATACCATACCATACCATACCATACCATACCATACCATATCATATCATATCATATCATATTATATCAGATCAGATCAGATCGCATCGCATCACATCACATTATATTATATTATTATAAAGATGTTGCTGCACATTAAGCCTTCCGTGTTGATATTTTGTTAATCAAGATTGGATGCCTTCTACATTACATCCATCCAATCTGGTATGCTACTCCTGGTTTAACAAATTCTAGTGTTGTAGAATTTGAGGTGCCCAGGAAATTTTAAACTTGAGGGTACAGTGGGACAGCACACCCGGTAGTGCATTTGCCTTGCATGTGGCTGGCCTGGGTTTGATACCAGGCACCCCATATGGTCCCCTGAGCAGCGCCAGGAGTAATTCCTGAGTGCAGAGCCAGGAATTGAGCATTGCCAGGTGTGATCCAAAAAAGCAAAGCAAAACTTTAAACAAGTTGAAACAGATGATGTGACTTTTTTTTGTTTGTTTGTTCTTGGCGCCATACTTGGTGATGCTCAAGGTTGCTCCTGGCTCTGCACTCAGGAATTACTTCTGGTGGTGCACGGGGACCCTATGGGATACCCAGGATAGAACCGGGTTAGTTGCATGCAAGGCAAAAATGCCCTACCTGCTGTACTATTGCTATGGTCCCTGGAGTTACATTTTTTTTAAATTTTTTATTATACCACCGTGAAACATACAATTACAAAGGTGTTCATAATTGGTTCTTGGTAATACAGTACTCCAGCACCCATCCCTCCACCAGTGCCCCATTTCCACCACCAATGTACCCCTCCCCTTCCCGTCCCCCACCCGCCTTAATAGCAGGTACCCCAGTTTCCTCTCTTTCTCTCTCTATCTCTCTCTCTGTCTCTGCATCTCTCTCCCTCTTATTTTACACATTGTGGCTAGCCCTGCAGATATTTAGAGTTTATCACTTAAGTCTCTTTGTGTATATTCAGTGGTGAGTTTTAATCTGCCATTACCATTTCCCATATTTGTTGTTTTGGTGTTTGTGCATGACTGCTGCGGCTTCCAGAGTACAGGGAGATGAGAGTAGGCAGCCCACTCCCCACCCCATGAAAGTCTAGAGATTTCAGTTACAAAACCCACATACCCAATTTTTTCAACGAGTTTAATTTCTGGATGATGCTTAAGCAGTGGGGTCAGGCCAGGAGTATGGTGGTGATTGTGGGCTGTGGAGGTTTTCAGCTGCGGGGCTGTGTTTGGGTGAATGCAGGGCTCATCTGCCCACCTCTGAGTACCCAGGATGACTCAGCCTAGTGTGGAGAGCAGAAGCATGTCTCATCCTTGTTGATCTCTCTTAAGATTTATTTATGAGTCTCTGGCCGGTGAAAGAGCCTGCATGGTGCTGAAGGTCAGGCAAGTGCTTCTGTCCTATATGATTTCTCTGGCCCCGTCTTTGTTTTGGAAACCGTTTAACCAAAACAGATTTTACTTTGAAAAGCATGGGTGCCAAAGAAGCCAAGTTCACCTGAGAATCCAGGCAAATGAATTGTGGTTTGTTTTGTTTCAACTTCATTACTTTATTATGTTGGCAGTGCTGGGATCAACACAGGATCTCCCATGTACAAGGCTACACCCCCGTCCCCAGGCCCGGTCCCCAGTGCTCAGCCCAATTTCTCAGATATGAAGCTCAGTTCTGTACACAAAAGCCAGGCCCTCTTGCCAGGAAGGGGCTTGGAGGTATAAAAGAGGCGAGGGGTAAGGGTCGTGGGGAGCCTGCAGCTCCGGAGGTACTGCAGACCCTGGCATATGCTGCTGAAAACCCGCCCACGCCAGCAGCCTCTGGGGCTCATAGCATTTGTGTTTTGGATGAGTTCAGTTGGCGCTGACAGTAATTTGTTCCTGTCTTCTGGTCTTTGAGTTTTGCTGAGTCATTTGACTTCGCTCATCTTCTGAAACAGCAGATGCCTTGAAGAGCAGCAGCAACTGCTGTGCTCCACGGAGCGCCTGCCCGCATGCGTTCAACCGTCAAAGGCCTTCTCAATGTTCTTGCCCCATCCTCTCCTTCCCCACCTGAAAACCTAGAAGGATTCTGGGGTTAGGAAAAGCTAAACTAACCTGAGGTCTATAGCCGGAGGTGCTCTAATCTCTCTGTTCATTCTCTTGGCTTTGATAGGGCAAGACAGAATTTAGGGACATTTTTGTACTAATATGACCCTGCGGAGCCCTTCTCAACCTTCGGTCACCTTCCTTTCCACTACAATCCTAAATGAACACTCCTTGATGTTTTGCTGTCATTTTCCTACATGCACCCCACGTTCATTATATGTTCTTCAATTGTCCATTCTCCCTCATGAATATTTATGAGTTTCCTGAAAAGCTGTTAGACTTTGTATGTATAAGCTGTTAAATCACTCTAAAATAATACTCCTGCTCCTCCTCTTTGGAGCTGATCTCTAGCCTGTACTAGGGGATATCCTTCCTGCTTTATGTAGTTTTCATGTCAACAAAACCTCTTTTCTAGCTGCTGTTCTTTTAATTTTTTTTTATATGTTATAACAACTATTCACAGATCTTTCAATGTACCCCCACACCACACCCTAATTGGGGATCTAGTATTAAGGATCTGGAGATTTCTAGAAGGGATAAGGCCCAGCTCTGTCCCAAAAGAGCTTGGTTTCCAGTGAGGAGAATAGGCTTATATTCAAGGGGGTGCCTGCTGGCTCTTAAAAGCTTTGATAAACAATACTCAGAAATAGAAATCATTTGATATCAGACATGCTGGTTGTACCACAGCAAGCAGCCAAGTGGGTCTGAACAAGATCAGTGGCTCAGCCTAGGGACAGTGTGGAAAGAACACAAGACTAGAGGTGAAAGTTCATTCCATTCACAAGAACAAAAGGTTTCAGACAAGGGAATAAGAAGATCATGACAAGGTCTCAGAAAGGAAAGGGGCTCAGAGAGAACTGTTGGCAGATATATTTAGGATGCAAGAAGAGCGGCGACAGCAGGACCATTAGCTGCAAAATGAATTGGGTTGAGGAGGGCCAGAACTGCGGAAGTGACAGAGGTCATGGAAAAGTGGAAAAAGAAGAGACTAGAGACACATTTGGGGCTTGTCCTTCAAACGTGTATTCTTCCTTGAATATGTATCTTGCTTCTCTGTTTCTCTGCTCTCTTATTTCTACTCTGGAGAAGGTTACAAACAATTATTACCCCTCCTTCTCTTCTCTCAAATCTTTCTAAATAAGTTTTCTTCAGTAAAAGCTACCTTGCTTCACTAAAAAAAAAAATTTGGAAGGGCCATGGAGACAGCTCAAATGGCTGGAATACACCCCTGTGTATTTGAGGCCAGGGATTCACATGGTGGCTAAACTCCCTGAAAACGAGGGGTGAGGGGAAGAGAGAGAGAGAGAGAGAGAGAGAGAGAGAGAGAGAGAGAGACAGACAGACAGACAGACAGACAGACAGACAGACAGACACAGACACAGACACAGACAGACACAGACAGAAAGACAGACAGTGAGAGACAGAGAGAGACAGAGAAACAATGTGTCTATTTATCTGTATCTGACTCCAATTTGGGAACTCAGCATGGAATGGAAGACTGAGTGGAAAGCACGCAATTAACTACACATATAGCAGATGCCAGAGATAAAGGAAATGACGTGAAAAATGGGTTGGATGGTACCTCACTGACAATTTGTATGCAATCAAGATGCCCATGAATGTTTTCTATTCTCCAGAGGAAAAAAAGGGCTTAAGTCAAGATCAAAAGAATTTAGATGGAATGCAAGAAAGGCTTTCCAAATGGAGACCCTGAGAAGGAGCTGTTTTATGTTGAGGACAATTTTGTGTTTCTGAGCTATAATCTGTGCATCACTTCACAGAGATAAGAAGCAATGTCTCCTTTCAGACTTTTACTAGTAGCTATCTCAGTCCTTCCTCTTTTAATAGTGGTTTCCTCTTTGACCAAAAAAAGATGGCATCACTTTTACTTTGCCCAATAAAAAAAGTCAGTATATATATATGGATTCACCATTGGAAACAGCAGTACTAAGTTCCTTTGTTGGATTAATTAGACCAACTTTAAATAACAGTAATAAATGGGGCTACGGTCATAAAATCTCTCAATGGGTGGGTGTCGATGATCCGGGCATCTCAAACATGGGGCAGAGCTGTTCCTTGCTCTCCCTGTGCACACCCGTTCATGAGGCAGTCCGGAGGCATGGCAGGTTCTAGCCCTGGCCCACCACCTCGGCAGAGCCTCACAACAAGCCAGAACGCCCCCGCTCACTCCACGGGCGCCGCCATTTTCCACATTCGGACTTCCCTCTCATCAGAACTCCACCCAGCAGACCAGCCCATCACAGCCCGGATCATCGACACCCACCCTGCAGCAGCTTTTTCCTCAATCCGGCCCAGGTATGCTGGTCCAGAGACTCTCAAACATGGGGCAGATCTGTTCCTTGCTCTCCCTGTACACAGCTGTTCATGAGGCAGTCGGGAGGCATGGCGGGTTCTAGCCCTGGCCCACCACCTCGGCAGAGCCTCACAAGCCAGAACGCCCCCTCACTCCAAAGGCGCCCCATTTTCCACATTCGGACTTCCCTCTCATCAGAACTCCACCCAGCAGACCAGCCCATCACAGCCCGGATCATCGACACCCACCCTGCAGCAGCTTTTTCCTCAATCCGACTCAGGTATGCTGGTCCAGAGACTCTGGTATCCCAAGCCCCAGTAAATGCAACCTGTTATTCCCCAAATTCCACGGGCCCACAGTAGGTTTAACTTTGTTGGGAGAAGCCCTGTGCCTTCAAGTACCACCAGGTATGATATTTATTTTTAAAGGGGGATAGAAAATTATACAGTTAAATATTAATAATTCCATGTTAATTTTGCCTCAATAAAGCTTTCAAATATATACAGACTCTGTTTTCCCTCATAAACCATCTTAGACTCTTGTCAATCACTTACTTGTTTTCTCTTTCTATAATTTTGTCTCACCAAATGTTATAGTTATACAATCAGAAAATATAATCTTTTGAGATGGACCATTCCCACACTGCATAATTCCTGGAAATTCAAATAGAATGAATCATTAGTTTTTTCATTTTTAATACTAAGTAGTACTCTATGATATAAATATAATATAGGTTTTTGAAGCCATTTTCTGGTTTTCTCCTGCCTTCCCTCCACTTTATTAAAGGTTGATGCTGCATCAAATTACAAGATATTTAAAATATACACAGCAATTTGATACACACATATATTGTGAAACATTTCTGCCTTTGAATTAATATTTCCATTGCCTCACACACATATTGAGAATATTTAAATCCTGCTTTTTTAGTAGTCTTCTTTTTTTTGAAATTTTATTATTTTATTTATTTTTTAATTTAATTTTATTTTATTATTCTCTCCCCCAAATATTATTACACCATTTTAGACATACAATTGAAAGATGCTCATGTAGTGTTTTGGTTCTTCAGTGTTCCAACACCCATCCCTCCACCCAAACCCATCTCCCATCACCAATGTCCCCACCTCCCTCCCCCTCCCACACCTCAACTACTTGACGAGTTCTGTATGTCATTTCTCTCCCTCTTTATCTCTCCCTCCTGCCAAACTTTCCTGCACATCGTGGAATGCAGTGCATTAAAAGACATTACTGTTTCCACTATTTTTAATGGACTCGCGGGGCTGCTTGCTGCATGCGGCTGCTGCGGCCGAGCAACCTGAGCTCGAACTGGTTTTGCTCTGTTAATTTGGTCATGAGGCAGTTTCCCAGTGTCCGGACAGCGAAAATGGTGGCTAGTGTGATGGGCGAGTCTCATCCGGCTGCTTTCCGGACCCCCCAGAGGTGATGGGCCCACTCCCAAAACCCATCTGCCCTCCTGGGGGCCCCATAGTCAGCTGGGCCTGGGGCGAGCCGAGTTCCAGCCTCCCCAGCCGCTTGTGAGGCTCTTCATGCTATGGCTGGTGGCCCCAGGGCAGCTCCTGGGCGGGGCCACCAGGCTCGACAAAATGGAGGGGGGAATGGCTGACCCCTGACTCCACCTGACGAATTCCCAGTGATTCTCACTTCTGGGAGCCACCTACCTGGGCTCGAACTGGTTTTGCTCGATCTGGTCGTGAGGCAGTTTCCCAAGCGTCCGGACAGCGGTGACTAGTGTGATGGGCAAGTCTCATCCGGCTGCTTCGGGACCCCCCAGAGGTGATGGGCCCTAGTAGTCTTCTTATACAATAGAATCTTATCAGCTACAGTCACATTTTATAGTAATTCTTCAGATTTTATTCAACATTAAGTTGAAAGTTTGCATCATTTTACCAAGTTTTCTCCCCATTAATCTTCAAATTCTTCTCATTAAATCTCTTCTCTCATCTTTGCCTGTTTTCGAATTGCATTATTTACTTACTTTTGAGTTTTGAGAATTCATATATACTAGTCTCTGGTCCTAGTACTTTGTTGGGTATGTGACTTATAATTTTCTCTCATCAACAACTAGTCTTTTCATATTCTCAACTGGTTTTTTCATAGAGAAAAAGTTTTAAATTTTGGCGAAGCCAAATTTATTCAACTTTCCTTTATGTGCCAAGCATTTGGCTAAAACCTATGTTTTAACTTAAACCCATTTTGGTCAGAGAAAATGTTTGTAAGAAGCCTCAAATTCTTTTAAATTTATTGAGATTTGTTTTATAAACCAGAATATGACCTGATTTATGTTGTGAAAAGAACATGTCAACTGCCCTTAGAGCAAAATGTTCTCTAAATGTCAGTTAGATAAAGTTGGTTGATAGTATCTTTCAAATTCTCTCTATCTTTAGTGATTATTTTCTACTTATGTCAATTATTCAGAGAAGGGTATTAAATATCTGACTCTAGTTATTGACATGTCAGTTTTACTTTGCAACTTTACTCATGTTTGCTTCATGTATTTTTTGAAACTTGGTTACTAGAAACATGTTTTGTAATTCATGTGTTGCTCTGTAATTGATGCTTTATGATTATATGATCTTTATTATCCTTGCTTAACATTTGCTCTCTCAAACCTATTTTTTCTGCTATTATCATAGCTGCTATAACTCTTCTTTTTAAATAGTATTTATATTTTTCTAGCTTTCACTTTCTGTCTGTTTATGTTTCCTAAAAGGATTAAAATTAAAACTTAGTCATTCTTTTTTTTTTTAAGCTGTAATATCAAGTGTCTCCCAATCACTGTCACTGGGCAGATGATGAGGATTCAGAGACAAAGCAGATCAGACCCTGCTAGCTCTGTGAACTGCAGTTCAAGATGACCCCTTGCCTATACTCAGAGGTACAGTTTGATAGCGCTATGGCAGGCTGAGAGGGACAGTTAGATCACACCTTGGCATACTCAGGTTCAGACTCACAAACATCTACTGCTGAGAAGAGTCAGAAATACATCCATGTGACAAGAGCATCAGTACACACCAGGATAGCTGATGTCCATAACTTCCATCATTCTATACCAGGTCATTGAAGTCCCCCACTAAGCAAGTCCTCTATTCACTTGAAATGACCCAACAACAAAATAGCATTCCTGCCAGGCAGTCAAGTCCAGGAGCTGTCAGTACACCAAGTAATCTCATCCACTGGACATGATCCAGAGACATATATAAATCTCCAAAGAGATCAACAAGTGGCAGAGATGTTTCAGGACTCTACACCAGGCTGAGTCTACTGGAGCTTCCCAGAGGGGGAATGGGTGAGCCTAGCACCCACCCAAACTAGAGCCCAGAAGTTGAAAACCTCCACACTCCACAATTGCTGCCATGTTCACAAGGCCAGACTCCACTGCTTGGACTAGTCCCATCCAGAAATGAATCTATTGAACAACTCAGGTATGCTGGTTTTGCAACTGAAATCTCCAGACTTTTATGGAGTCAGTGATGGGATACCTCCCAGGATCCCTGTTCTTCTGGAAGTTCCGGCAGTCATGCTCATGCCCTGAAGTCACCGCCCAGTTAAAAAATTTAACTCCAGTTTTATAATTCCATTAAAATTTGGAATTTTAAAGCACATGACTGCATTTGCTGCTGCACAACAACTAAAAACTCTACAATACTGATAAACCAAGTAGCACACTACATTTAATGGCATGTAAATTAGAAGACAACCAATAAGAAACTATATACACACACTGCCTATCCTGTAAAAACATATTAGTACTTCTTGATCACTTGATCACTTGACATCCTGTTATTTATCGATTTGCTCAAACGGACGCCAGTAATGTTTCCATTTGTCCCTGTTACTACCAGTGTATCCCAATGGCATCTGCTTGCTCCAGGAATACGAAGAGCCTCAAACTGTTCATTCAGGGTTTTGACAAAGAAGTCTGACCATCTTGTAGGTGGATGGCCATGTGATGTCCTGGGGATCCAGTCTATAATGGCTCTAGTCCAGTGGTTGTCTCCAAGTCACATTACATGTCCAGCCCATCTGATTGGCAAATGAGATAGCGTCCCTGACTCTCGATCATTGACGGAGGTCGGAACTCCAGATTCCTTCTCTCACTTGAGTGAGGCGTGATATTCCAAGCATAGCTCTTTCTATTCCTCTTTGGGAGACCCGAATAGCATTCTCATCCTGCTGTCATAGGGCTCAGCAGTCTGTGGCATATGTTAATGCAGGGAGAATGGTGGAGTGGAAGAGATGTGCCCGGAGCCAGAGGTTCTTTGTCTTTTTAGCTATTTCTTTGACACAAGGGCTTAAACAGCTCCATGGTGAGATTGAACAACCTTCAGTAACTTTCTTTTAAGAAAACATTTCTGTATAATTTTAATCAAATTATTTACAACAAGCAATATAAAATAAATTTTGAGGGTCTGCTATAGGGGCAGGCTTAAGGGTGTGTGAGAAAATTGTAAATAATGGTGGTGGGAAGGTGCAGTGGGGGGTGGGAGAATATTAAATGTCTGTCACAATAACATTAAGCAACTTTGTTAAAATGTGTTTTTTTTAAGGCTATCTTTCAAAGATAAGTTTCTTGTCATGGGGCTATTTCAGTTCTGGCTTAATGAGCACTGGAGCGACCCTTAGGAATGTTGTGGAGGGATTTCAGAGGTCAACTGTTGAGAGTGTGATTGAATAAATGTACGATTTCATTCCAGTTGAAAAGCATGTGATTTTATGAACCCCAGTGTTCCTGATTCTCAGTGTTTTGGTATTTCCTGTGTGTCGGCTGGGCTGACCTCACCACCTGTGGCCTATGATCCCAGGAGTCAGATCAGACACCCGTCGACTGTAAGCCAGACAGAGAGGCTAGCAGACAGTATGCCCCAAGGCCTGCTGTGGAGTCCTAGATGCTGCTCCGGACATCAAGCTCTGGACACTGCTATGCCCCCCACACAACCTCAAATCCCTATCCCAGCTGGCTGCTTCTTCTAATGACCCTGGGATTGCTATAGCTTGAGTCTTGCTGTTGGGAACAGAACAGAGACAGACTGTTTTGTAATTGTACCTAAGTCTGTCCAAGTTTGCTCTTCCTTTTAAAGATATTTCTAATGTTCTTTTCTCCCTCTTTTTCATTAATTTTATGTTGAAATCACAAATTAAATTTTGCCCAGGGAGGGGGAAACAAAGCACCCCACACCCAGAGACTGTCTTCCCAACTCAGCTCAACCCCTTAGTAAACTCTGTCTTGGGGTAGATTGCTAGGCTGGTCCACAGTGAATCTACCAGTGAGATTATGCACAAGAGCTAAGAAAGAATAATAGGTTTGATCTGAAAATCACTGGACCTCTACTCTTGAATTTTAAACCAGGTGGCATAAGATGGGTACAGGTATGATGGATATGGTGACTGTAAGCACTGGCAGTCAAGAGTACTTCTATTGTTTGATGAAGCAATAAGTCAATTGTCATGACAGAAGCAGTTTGTAGACTAGCAGGCCCCCCATCTCACATGATGGTTGAATAAATTTAAAATGAAAACACTTCAGTGTGATATTAAATATACCCATCATGATCTAACCCCCAACTTTTTACTTCCTTTCCTCCTCATCTTCCCCCAAGAAACTTGCTGCCAAATTGCTGGAAATTCTTGGCTTCAGCAATATTGCTTACACTTCTCCATAAATACTGGTTCAAGGACTGAGTACCTGGAAGTGAATTTCTCATTAAACTGGCTTATAATTTTCACTGTACAATCTGGCATCCTACCTTAGTTAGCTGCTCGTTGGGAAATAGTTCAGTTCCTTAATAGTTGAGCCTTCAAAAGGAATGACTCACTTCTGTGCCTTCCTGCCTTTGCTCTTCCATTTGGACAGAGTCCCATAGTCACTCCCCAGAAAAGCTACCTGGTTCTCTTGAGGCACGGTGAGTGCCTGGGGATTCTCACCTGTGCTGGGGTTATCTTACTGAGTGGCTATGGCTATCTGCCCTCTGTTCCCCTCAGGGATCTATGAGGTGTTTGGGGCAGTGTCTCCAGTGTCTGGCATTTACTAAGCCCCGTCTCCCATTGGTGTTTATGAAATAAACAAATTTTTTACCCTACTAGGGTAATTGTGAGAATCAAAGGATCATCTGTGAAATAAATTCAGATAATTTATTAGACATTTGGACAATGAATGTATTATGGATGTTTGTGAGACCCCAAAGATCTAAGAGGGAGTCACTATGCCACATAGGACCCCTGAAGAGTGAAACAGAAGAGGTGTGAATCAGTGATGTCTGAGGGAGTTGGAAAAATACTTAGTCATCTCCAAACTTTGTTTGGTACAATTAGAGAAAAGAACATTTGCTTTAGGGATTGCCTGGATCATGTGTGACCAGCACATGCAGCACAATCAGCAGTTGAATTAGGTGTTCTGGTTGTGAGTAAGTAAACTATAACCTGAATCTGGAACTTCCCTGTTATGTAATTCTTCACTAAGTGGAACACAGAAATTAGAAACAACAAACTCATAGTCTTCATTAAAGTCATACACTAGATTTGATGGTGTCTTGGCAGAAGCCCTGGGAATGTTCATCTTTTCCTTGGAAATCATCCAATCATGCCTCTTTTAAGTGGAGAGAGAGAAAGAGAGAAAAAAATCATAGCAGAAGGAAAACAAGGTCCCACCCATTCTACTACTTGGCCTGTTTCCACTCCCTGCCCAAGAGCAGAGTTTGGGAAGCTGAATAAATGCGCACAAGGAAGGCCTTGAAGATAAGGCCCTCACCATGAGTAGAGCTCTCAGGTGAGGTAGAGCTCTTTCACCATCCCTGCATGAGAGAGAGAGAGAGAGAGAGAGAGAGAGAGAGAACCAGACCCCTGCATGGGGACTTGGATAATGGAGGTGGTGGCAGGCTAGAGACATGGGTGGATTGGGTGACAAACATGCCAGCACCTGCCTCACTTATAGTGATGTGTAAACTGCACCATTGACAACTTTGGCAATAGCATTTGCCTTGAGGAAAAGAGCTGGGGGCATGCTGGAGTGTTTCTCCTTCTAGCTACCATGGGGTAAGTTGGCAACCCCACATACCTGGGAAAGTGGTCAGAGCATTAATGAATTAATGAACAACAGGTTTATAATGTTAGACACCAAATCACACTTTCTCCAAATTCATGTGCTGAAGCCCTACGCCCAGTAAGCTTATGCTTGATATCAGGCAAGGAAGTAATTGAGATTAGATAAGGTCTGAAGTGGAGCCTGAATCAGACTGGACTGATGGCCTTATAAAAGGAAGAAACACCATAAATTTCTTACACACACACACACACACACACACACACACTCACTCACTCACTCACTCACTCACTCATTCACAAGAGATACCATATGAGAACACACCAAGTTCCACAAGGTCAAGAAGGAGCCCTCATCAAACTCCAGGCCTAAGGCACCCAAATCCTGGACTTCAAGCCTTCAGAACTGTGAGCAAATGAAACCGGCTGCTTAAGCCCCCAGTTCATGTATGGTGTATGGAATCAACATCCCACACAGACACATCCCCTGACAATTGCTAAGGGCTGCACTGGAATCCTCTCAGGGCTCCGAGTGTCTCTGGGCATCCCTGCTGGGGAAGTATTCTGAGGTAGCATTTGTTCTAGCAACTATCACTGTCTTCCCAGTGTTCATCGATTTGCTCGAGTGGGCACTAGTAACATCTCCATTAGTCCTGTCACAAGCAAGTGCAACCCAAGGGCATCTACTTGCTACAGGGACAGGAGGAGCCCGAAACCATTCTTCAGGTTATGGAACTGAGGTCCATAATAGTTACTAGTCTTCGGCATAAAAAGTAAATAAAACATGGTAGCTTGCCAGGCTTTACCATGTGGGTGGTATAGTATCAGTAGAAGGCTCTCAACCCGAGCATTTACTGATGAAACTTAAAGGGGGAAGATCAGGTTTTCTCTTGGATGGAGCTCTGAGGAACTATGGCGTCTGGATGTTGAGAATGACTAACTGCATGATGTGTGGTTTATTCTGGCTTCTTGCCAGGCTTACTGGTATCAGTTAAAACATGTCTATAACTGTTTACTATGTATAAATGTGAAAGAAATTGGGAAGAATTTTATGCAAAATTCAGTATCCTATGAAAATATTGCGCAGCTGCTTTGAGGCTGTGCACCAAGGGACATGTGGGTCTGGCGTGGGTGGGTCTCTCTCTTCTGGGGCAACTGGCATGGAGGTGGTGGAAAGGGCAGGGCCCAAAACTCCACTCCTAGTCCAGCCAGCATGGTCTCTCCCCCGCTCATGAGAGCAAACCCTTGGAGCAATGCTGGGCTCAGCCAGGGGCTGGCCGAGCCCCTTACCGGGAGGGTCAGCTCATGGGTTGCTTCCACATGGGGCCCGGCCGAGCAAGCGCAGCTGTGGGTCTGAAGTGGATGGGTCTGGATCTCTTCCGGGGTTGCAAATTAGACATCTAGCAACTATGTTTTATGAAAAAAAATTGCAGTTTTCCAAGAAGCTTTGAGAGAAGGCACCCCTCATTCTTATCCGAGGCTGCTCCCTCCTGCTCCACATTCTCCAAAATTCAGAAGTGGGTACACCCAGGAGGTTAGTGGGCAAAGAGGTCTTCTCTAGCTCTTGTTACACACATTTTCTGACATAAAGTGAAATAAAGAAACTAATGTCACAGGCTGAGAGTGAGAATATGGGCTCTGAATTCCCCAGATATTCCTAGTATGCTGCAAAGTGCCTAAAAATCTTTTGTCTTACTTCTCTGGAAGTCCTGCAAAATCATACATGCACCTTCAAGTTTTCTCAGCATTATCATGAATTGTTTTCCCAAGGGTGACTTTTCACAAAGGGTTTGCACTTTTGCAATGCAACTTGGTTCAAAAAGTGCTCAAGTTATTGAATGAAATTCTCCTGCCCATGATTCCAAGTTGGAGGGTGGAGAGAAAGTTTACATGAACCATTATAGCGGCCATAGGCGGGGCACTAAATGGGCAGTGGTGCTGATCACTGTGGCCCCAGGGTCAGCAAAACACTACCCACAGAATGGTTTAATCTACTGTTGTTGTCTTGCTGGGGAGTGCAGTCTGCTGGGCAGGATGATCAGTCTGCTGGGTTCCAGAGGATCTTTATGGACAAGCCTAGGAGGCTCCAAGTCTGGGGGCCTCTCAGCTCTGAAAGCAGAGACACACACAGTGGTCTAGCATTCAGGAAAGGGACAAGATGGCAGCTTCCCTGGCAGAAAATAGAGTGGTCTAGGGCAGCCTCTCCTCTCTGACCTTACCTTCTCAACAGAGTAAGGAAGGAGAAACTGAGGGAAACACTGAAAAAAAGAACATTGCACCTCTTTCAACCGAGGACTCTTTTTTGTGGGTTGATAACTCACCAAGAAGAGAACGATGATTACCTACTCATGAGGATTAAGAGCTCACAAATGACTCTTTTCACAACCTAAAGCTGTCCTCAGAAGTGTAAACGGTGAACTCACCATGAGAGAGAGAGAGAGAGAGAGAGAGAGAGAGAGAGAGAGAGAGAGTTCTTTGCACTAAAAAAATTTCAGAGCACAGAAGCAGGAGTAAGCCTTGAGCACCCTTTGGGTGTTCCCCAAACAAAACCAAGTACAAAAGGTTAAAAAATAGCAAAATTAAGAAGGAGGGAGAAAAGGAAACAGTTGCATAGAGCTACCCAGAGATGCAGGAGACTTCACAGTGCTTGGCACAGCTCTTGGCAGGGAGAAAACAAACAGAATTGCACTGACAAAAACACCACAGAGCAGGAAGCAGTGTCTGAGGAGGGGAGAGGGGCAGTGGAGAGAGAGGGCATTCTTGGAAAGAGGAACTCTCCTGAGTTTGTGAAAGGGAGTCAAGCTCTGAGTTGAAAAAAAGGCAAAGTAAGAAGGGAACGTGGGTGAACGAAGAAAATGACTGTTTGCCGTGCAACCTGTGGAGTAGTGGCACATGTTGCTCTCACTCATGCCCACACTTCGGCAGTCCCCAACCCCGCCCTCACAGAGCAGCAGGCTCTTCCAGGTTAGCTTCAGTGATGCATGTCTCTGCCAGGAGAGCGGTGCCCAAAGCTCTCAGAGTCATCTGAGAACATTGAAAAAGGATTCGCAAAGGATGACACCCCTTACATGTGGTATTTAGGACAATTGGATGAGGGCAGGCAATGGATTAAAGGGGATCACATTGGCCCGAGAATATAGGGAGTAGAAGGAAAGAAATGGGGGAATAAGAGACGGGTGGGAAGCAATGGGGGACAGAGGTCAAGGGAATTTAGGTATAAGGGAGGTGTTAAGGGACAATAGAGCAAAATACCCAAATCACAGAGTCAATAACACTGTAATCATGAGACCCAAACTTTAACAACCAAACTTAAAAAAGGTGCCTGTCAGGAGGGCAGACTGAGGGGAAATGGTAGGAGAGGAAACCTGGGAACATTGGAGGAGGGAAGTTGACATTGGTGGTGGAATCAGTGCTGGAACATAGTATGTCTAAGACTTAACTATGAATCACTTCGTAAATCATGATGCTTAAAAAACAACAAAAACAAACTCAAGGTTCTGGGTAGATAGAGAGTAGACAGAGTAAGGAACTGGCCATTTATGTGGCTAAACCAGGTTCATTCCTTGGCATCCCAAACCCTGCCAGGAGTGATACCTGAGCACAGAGCCTGGAGCAAGCCCTGGAGGATCACCAGGTTTAAACCCAAGACTGAAATAATAAATTTAAAAAATTTAAATTACAAAAAAGATTCCCAAAAGGAGGGGTCATTAGTGAGAGAGCATTTGCATTAAAGTGGTTGTTGACATGGGGGGTTTATAGTTTCTCCTCACAGTTGCTCTAGGTTAGACCACTGCTCTGTGACTAAGGATTCTGCTTTTATTTTAGTTGCTAGGCTGGGTTGGGGTACATCGACATTTTTAGGTGGAATGTTGAGGGATTCTTCTAACATTTTATTCATCTGTCTATCTACCTCTGGGCATATTTATGTTTTGAATTTTAACTGAGGCCTTTGGAATCTGCAGGCTCTGCTAGTACCTAAAGGCATTGGGATCCTTGATAGTTTCTTGGCCATCAAGGACTGCTTATGTTTTCTGGCTAAAAATAGTTGTTGACTCTTTCCCTTGCCTTTGTTGGCTAAGAATTATAAACAACATCACTGTCTCTGTCTGAAGAGCATTTTTCAGAGTGTGCTAATTTTAGGACAAGAGAGTCATGGAGATTTAAGGCGATTTAAAGCAGAGTTTTATTTATTTATTTATTTTTTGTTTTTGTTTTGTTTTAAACGAAAACTGACAAGGGAAACTGAGAAATCTTCTATCCCTCCTTAGGAAGGTCAACAGTGTTGTCAAGCCTCTAGAGTGAGATACTGGGCCTGAACAGTGACCTACAGAAAATGAAAAACAGTTTATTAGCCTGATTTATACCCTTATTTTAAAGTAAGTTCACTTGAAAAATTCTGGGAAGTTTGTTGTTATTTTGGGGGCCACACTGATCTGTGGCCACAGAGATACATGCTCTGCACTAAGGGACCACTCCTGACCAGCTCGGGAACCATAAGGGGTGCCAGGGATTGAACTTGGATTGGCTGTGTGCAAGACAAGCACCTTCCCTGCTGTCCTACCACTGTGACCTGCATTAGATAAATTCTTATGCTTATTAATGATAAAGTCAGATAGCCAGATTTTGTAAATCAAAATGTTTTTTATTAAGTGACTCCGAGTGGAGATTTGGGCCCTGCCCTTTCCTCCACCTCCATGCCAGCTGCCCCGGAAGAGAGACCCACCCACGCCAGACCCAGAGCTCCATTGGCGTGCGGCTGCAAAGTGGCCGAATTATATTCTTAGATAATGCTGATTTTAGGATAAGGTCCTTCCCAGGATCTTTCACATTTATACATTGTATACAGTTCTAGACAAGTTCTAACTGATACCAGTAAGCCTAGCAAGAAGCCAGAGCAACCCACACATCATGCAGTCAGTCATTCTCAACATCCAGACTCCATACTTCCGGAGAGCTCCATCCAAGAGAAAACCTGATCTTTCCCCTTTAAGTTTCATCAGTAAATTCTCGAGTTGAGAGCCTTCTACTGAGACTATACCACCTACATGGCAGAGCCTGGGAAGCTACCCGTGTTTTATTTATTTGTTATGCCAAAAACTAGTAACAATTATGGACCTCAATTCCATGACCTGAAGAATGGTTTGAGGCTTTTCCTGTCCCTGGAGCAAGCAGATGCCCTTGGGTTACACTTGCTTGTGATAGGACATGTGGAGATGTTACTGGTGCCTACTTGAGCAAATCAATGAACAATGGGAAGACAGTGATACAGTGATACAGTGATTTTATTATACCACGGTGAGATATACAATTACAACGTTGTTCATGTTTGGAGGTTTCGGTCACACAGTGTTCCAGCACCCGTCCTCCACCAGTGCCCATTTCCCACCACCAATGCCCCCCAATTCCCTCCCCCCTCCCATAGCCTGCCTAAATGACAAGTTCTTTATCTCTTTTCGCTCTCCCTCTCTCTCTTTTCCTTCTCTTACACATTTTGGGTTGCACTACATACACTTAGAGGACATCATGTGCATTTTTTTGCCTGTATTTAATGCTCAGTTCTAGGTTGGTATTAACCCTTTCGACATTTATTCACACATATTCCCTTCTCTGTCTTACCTAACCTCTGACTCCCACATATTTGCGGTAATTTCCACTTTTGGTAAGACCTCCTGATCCACGTTTTGCCTGACACTGGATTTTGGTGTCATAATATGTATATATATATATATATATATATATATATATATAAAATATATATGTCATGCAGATAAATGCAGTCATTCTATATCTCTCTCTTTCCTTCTGACTAATTTCACTCAACATGGTCCTTTCCATGTCCATCCATTTATAGGCAAATTTCATAACTTCATTTTTCCTAACAGCTGCATAGTATTCCATTGTGTAGATGCACCAGTTTCTTTATCCAGTCATCAGTTCTCGGGCATACTGGTTGTTTCCAGGTTCTGGCTATTGTGAATAGTGCTGCTATGAAAATAAAAGTGCAGATTGTGTTTCCACTGTGTGTTTTTGGCTTCCCAGGTTATATTCCCAGGAGTGGTGTGGTTGGGTCAAACGGGAGCTCAATTTATAGTCTTTGGAGGAATGTCCATATTATTTTCCAGAAAGGTTGTACAAGGCGACATTCCCACCAACTATGTATGAGAGTTCCCTTTTCCCGCATCCACGCCAGCACTTATTCCGTTTACCCTTTTGGATATGGGCCAGTCTCTGTGGTATGAGGTGATATCTCATTGTTGTTTTGATTTGCATCTCTCTGATGATTAGTGATGATGAGCATTTTTTCATATGCCTTTTGGACATTCGAATTTCTTCCTTGTCAACATTTCTGTTCATATCTTCTCCCCATTTTTTAATGGGGTTGGCAGTTTTCTTCATATATAGCTGTACCAGTGCCTGATATATTTCCTGGATATTAACTGCTTATCAGATGGGTATTGGGTATTGGGTGAATATTCTTTCCCATTCTGTGGACTGTGTTTCTATCTTGGTCACTGTTTCTTTTGAGGTGCAGAAGTTCTTTAGTTTCATGTAGTCCCATATGTTTATCCTCTAGTTGCTTTGTTAATGGCATTTCACCTTTGAAGATGTCTTTAGCTTCAATATCATGGAGGGTTTTTCCTATATTTTCTTCAACATACTTTATGGATTCAGGTCTGATATTGAGATCTTTAATCCAAGTTGATTTGATTTTTTGTGCAAGGTGTTAGACACAGGTCCAAATTCATTTTTTTACATGTAGCTGTCCAGTTTTCCCAGCACCACTTGTTGAAGAGGATTTCCTTGCTTCAATTTGGACTCTTTGCACCTTTATCAAAGATTAATTGATCATATCTTTGAGGGTGGGTGTCAGGATACTCAACTCTGTTCCATAGGTCTACAGGTCTGTTTTTATTCCAATACCACTGTATCACTGTCTTCCGTTCATCATCGATTTGCTCGAGCAGGCACCAGTAACACTTCCATATGTCCTGTCTCATGCAAGTAGAGCCCAAGGGCACCTGCTTGCTCCAGGAACATAAAGAGCCTCAAACCATTCCATCAGGTCATGGAAATGAGGAATATAATTGTTACTGGTATTTGGTATATCAAATACGACACGAGTAGCTTGCCAGGCTCTGCCGGTGCGGGTAGCATACTCTTGTAGTCATCTCTAAATCCAGCATTTATTGATGAACTGTGCAGCTTGCTGCTGTGAGAGCTGGTTTGTGATAGGCTGGTCTGCTGGGTGGAGTTCTGAAGACAGGGAGGTCCGGATGTGGAAAATGGAGGCCCTCCTGGAGTCGGGGTCATCTGGCTTGTTGCAAGGCTCTGCTGGGGTGGTGGGCCAGTTCTAGAACCCACCATCCCTTCCGGGGGACCTCCTGAGCGGCTGGGTACAGGGAGAGCCAGTAGCAGCTCTGCCCCATGTCTGTGAGTCTTGGTATTCCAATACTATGCTGTTTTAATTACTACTGCTTTGTACTACAGTTTGAGGTTGGGAAAGGTGATGCCTCCCATCTTCTTTTTCCCAAGGATTGCTTTAGCTATACATGGGGGTTTATTATTCCATACGAATTTCAGGAGTGCTTGGTCAATTTCTTTGAAGTATGTCATGGGTATCCTTATAGGGACCGCATTGAATCTGCACAAGGCTCTAGGGAGTATTACCATCTTGACAATGTTAATTCTCCCCATCCATGAGCAGGGAATGTGTTTCCATTTCCTCGTGTCCTCTTTTATTTCTTGAAGTAGTGTCTTGTAGTTCTCTTTGAATGGGTCCTTTACACACTTTGTTAAGCTGATTCCTAGGTATTTGATTTTCTGTGGTACAATTGTGAATGGAATCGATTTCTTAATATCCCTTTCTTCTCTTTTGTTATTTGTATATAGGAAAGCCACCGAATTTTGGGTATTGATTTTGTACCCTGCCACACTACTATAAATATCTATTGTTTCTAAGAGTTTTTTGGGTCGAGAGTTTAGGGTTCTCTAAGTATAATATCATGTCATCTGCAAATAATGATAGCTTGACTTCTTCCTTGCCTATCTGGATGCCCTTAATGTCCTTTTCCTCTCTGATTGCTATGGCGAGTACTTCCAGTACTATACTGAATAAAAGAGGTGAGAGAGGGTAACCTTGTTGTGTTCCTGATCTTAAGAGGAAGGCTTTCAATTTTTCCCCATTGAGAATGATACTCACTGTGGGCTTTTGGTAGATGGTTTTGACTATCTTGAGGAGGAAGCTTCTTTCAATTCCCATTTTCTGGAGGGTTTTAATCATGAATGGGTGCTGGATCTTGTCAAATGCTTTTTCTGCATCTATTGATAGGATCATATGGTTTTATTTTTTTTCTTATTGATATGATGTTGATTGATTTGCAAATGTTGAAACCTCCTTGCATACCTGGGATGAATCCTACTTGGTCATGGTGTATGATCTTTTTGATGAGATCTTGTTGAGATTCTTTTGATGAGTCTTTGGATTCTGTTTGCTAGTATTTTGTCGAAGATCTTAGCATCTGTGTTCATCAAGGAGATTGGTCTGTAATTTTCCATCTTTGTGTTGTCTCTCCCTGCTTTGGGTATCAGGGTGATATGTGCCTCGTAGAAGGTGTTTGGGAGTGTTTCTGTTTCTTCTATTTCCTGAAAGAGCTTGAACAGGACAGGCAGTAGGTCCTCCTTAAAGGTTTGGAAGAATTTGCTAGTGAAGCCATCTGGACCTGGGCTTTTGTGTTTGGGCAGACTTATTTTTTATTTTACTATT
>JAJIBD010025114.1:0-14999 GCA_021461705.1 Cryptotis parvus
ATACTAACTCTATTCCATAGGTCCAGAGATCTGTGTTTACTCCAATCCCATGTTGTTTTAATTACTACTGCTTTGTAATACAGTTTGAGGTTGGGATGCCTCCTATCTTCTTTTTATCAAGGATTTCTTTAGCTATTCATGTGGGTTTATTATTCCATACAAATTTCAGGAGTGTTTGGTCAATTTCATTGAAGAATGCCATGGGTATCCTTATAGGGACTGCAGTGAATCTGTATAAGGCTCTAGAAATTATTACCATTTTGACAATGTTGATTCTCCCAATCCATGAGCAGGAAATGTGTTTCCATATTCCTCGTGCCCTTTTTTATTTCTTGAAGCAGTGTTTTGTAATTTTCTTTGTACACTTCTTTTACACTCTTAGTTAAGTTGATTCCTAGGTATTTGATTTACTGTGGCACAATTATGAATGGGCTTATTTCCTTAATATTCCTTTCTTCTCTTTCATTTTTTTGTATATAGGAAAGTCATTGACTTTTGGGTATTGATTTTGTACCATGCCACTCTACTATAGTTATCTATTGTTTCTAGAAGCATTTTGATAGAGAGTTTAGGGTTCTCTAGGTATAATATCAGGTCATCTGCAAATAGTGATAGGTTGACTTCTTCCTTGCCTATTTGGATGACCTTAATGTCCTTTTCTTCTCTGATTGCTATGGCAAGTACTTCCAGTACTATATTGAATAGAATTTCTGAGAGTGGGCAACATTGCTTTGTCCCGATCTTAAGGGGAAGACTTTCAATTTTTTCCATTGAGAATGATACTCGCTGTGGACTTTTAATAGATGGCATTGATTATATTGAGGTAGGTTCCTTCTATTCCCATTTTATGGAGGGTTTTATCATTAACAGGTATTGGATCTTGTCAAATGCTTTTTTCTGCGTATATTGATGTGATCATATGTTTTTTAAATTTTTTCTCTTATTGATTATGTTGATTGATTTGTGAATGTGGAACCATACTTGCATTACTGGAATGAATCTTACCTGGTCATGATGCATAATCTTTTTGATGAGTCTTTGGATTCTGTTTGCTAATATTTTGTTGAAGATCTTAGTATATGTGTTTATCAGGGAGAATGGTCTGTAGTTTTCTTTTTTTTTTGTGATGCCTTTGCCTTCTTTGGGTATCAGGGTGATATGTGCCTCATAGAAGCTATTTGGGAGTGTTTCTGTTTCTTCAATTTCTTGGAAGAACTTGAAAAGAACTTGCAGTAGGTCCTCCTTAAGATTTGGAAGAATTCACTAGTGAATCCATCTGGACCTGGGTTTATGTTTGGACAGACTTTTAATTACTGTTTCAATTTCCTTGATAGTGATAGGCTTATTCAGATACTTCAGGTCTTCTTGTTTCAGCAGTGGGAGTCTATGGGACTTCATGAACTTGTCCATTTCTTCCAGGTTCTCCTGATTCGTGGTACACAGTCACTCAAAGTAATGTCTGATGATCTCTTGGATTTCTGTGGTTTCTGTTGTGATGTCCCCTTTTTCATTTCTGATACTATTTACTTAGGTTCTCTCTTTCCCTTTCCTTACGAGTCTTGCAAGTGGTTTTTTGATCTTGTTTATTTGTTCAAAGACCCGTATCTTTGTGTCATTAATCTTTTGAATTGGTTTTTGGGCTTCCAGCTCGTTGATTTTTACTCTATGTTTTATTATTTCCTTCTTTCTGCCTGGGTTGAGCTCCTTTAGTTGGTATTTTTCTAATATTTTGAGCTGTGAAGTCACGTTATTTATGTGGGCCCTTTCTTTTTTTCCTGATGATTACTTGCAGAGCTATCAAGGAAAGCATAAATTTCCTCTTCACACAGCTTTCTCTGTATCCAACAAGTTCTATAGTTCATGTCTTAATTTTCATTTTGCTTCCAAGAATCTCTGGATTTCCTCCTTGATTTCTCCTATGACCCACTGGTTATTCAGCAGTGAGCTGTTCAATTTCCAGGTGTTTGGTTTGACTCTCTGTGTCTGTGTGTGGTTAACTTCCATTTTCAGTGCATGATGGTCTGAAAAATAGTTGACACAATTTCTATCTTTTTTAATTTATTGAGGTAAGCTTTGTGACTCACCATGTGGACTATCTTGGAGAATGTTCCATGTGCACTGGAGAAAAAATGTGTATTCGGTTTGTGGGGGATTAAAATCTTTGTACAAATCTCCTAACCCTCTTTCTTCCATTTTTCCTTCAGGGCCAGTATTTATTTATTGAGTTTTAGTCTTGTCGATCTATCAATAATTGATAGAGCAGTGTTGAAGTCTCCAACTACTATTGTTTTACTGTCAATGTCTTCTTTGAATTCTATTAGCAGTTGTTTAACTAGTTTGCTGGTCCCTTGTTGGGTGCATACATCTTTAGGAGAATAATTAATTCCTGATATACATATTCCTCAATTATTAATAAATGGCCTTCACAGTCCCTTCTAACCTTTTTCATTCTGAAGTCTACATTGTCAGATACTAGTATGGTCACACTTGCCTTTTTGAAGAGTTGTTTGTGTGGAGAATTGTCTTTCAGCCTTTGACTTTGAGTCTGTTTGCTTTGATTATTCAGCTATGTTTCTTTAGGCAACAGAATGTTGAATTCAGTTGTTTTTGTCCATTTTTCCACTCTGTGTCTCTTAATTGGTTCATTTAGGCCATTGACATTGAGAGATTATTTTCATAGGATTTTGTGTCATCTTTCTGAATAAGTGTGTTGTGCTTTTTGGGGTTTGTCTTATCATATAGTAGCTGCTTCAGTACTTTTAAAATTGGTTTTGAGTCTATGAAGTTCCTGAGCTGTTGCTTATGCATAAAGTTGTGTCTCTTTCCTTCAAATCTGAAAGTGAGTCTAGCCAGGTAAAGAATTCTTGGTGAGAGGTCAGACAAAACACGGATCAGGAGGACTTATCAGTGGGGTAGAACCTATTGCAAATGTGTAGGAGTCAGAGGCTAGGTGATAGAGAGAAAGGGACAGTGTACTAATCACTGTATCACTGTCTTCCCGTTCATCATCGATTTGCTTCGAGCGGGCACCAGTAACATCTCCATATGTCCTGTCTCATGCTAGTAGAGCCCAAGGGTACCTGCTTGCTCCAGGAACATAAAGAGCCTCAAACCATTCCATCAGGTCATGGGAATGAGGTATATAATCGTTACTGGTATTTGGCATATAAAATCACGACACAGGTAGCTTGCCAGGCTCTGCTGTGCCGGGTGGCATACTCTTGTAATCACCTCTAAATCCACCATCTATTGATGAACCGCATGGCTGCTTGCGGCTGCGTGAGCCAGGCTGTGATAGGCTGGTCTGCTGGGTGGAGTTCTGATAAGGGTGGACGTCCAGATGTGGAAGATGGAGGCCCTCATGGAGTGGGGGATCGTCTGGCTTGTTGCGAGGCTCTGCTGGGGTGGCGGGCCAGTGCTAGGACCTGCCATCCGTCCTGGGCACCTTGTGAGCAGTTGGGCACAGGGAGAGCCAGTAACAGCTCTGCCTCATATCTGTGAGTCTCTGGATCAGCATACCTGGGCCAGATTTAAAAAGACTGTTTCAGGGTGGATCTTGATGAGCTGGGCTATGATAGGCTGGTCTGCTGGGTGGAGTTCTGACAAGGGGAAGTCCAGATGTGGAAAATGGAGGTCCTCATGGAGTGGGGGGTCATCTGGCTTGTTGCGAGTCTCTGCTGGGGTGGCAGGGCAGTGCTAGAACCCGCCATCCCTCCCGGGCACCTCATGAGCAGCTGGGCACAGGAGAGGCCAGTAGCAGCTCTGCTCCATGTCTGTGAGTCAGTGTACATAATTATTAGTGTACTAATAATTATGGTAAATAGTAACACCAGTGTAGAACTGAGCATCAGTAGGCAAAATGATATACATGATAACCTCCAAATCTATGTATTTCAATCCACAATGTGTAGGAGAAGGGAGATAGAGAGAGAGAGAGAGTGAGAGAAAGAGAAGTGAAAATTGCTTGCCTTAGATGCAGGCTGGGGAGGTGGGTAATCAGGGGACATTAGTGTTGGGGAAGCGGGCACTGCTGGAGGGAATGGGTGCTGGAAAACTATATGACTGAAAGCCAAATATGAACACTTTTTGTAACTGTATATCTCACAGTGGTATAATAAAAAATTAAAAAAGATAATTCTTGGTGAGGCTTCCACTTCATTGAATCTTTTCCCGATATCCTACCACTGTCTTCGGGCTCCAGAGCATTTCATCTAAAAGTTTACTGTGAATCTTAGTCTGTTATTTCCTTCATTGATCTTGTTGCTTTCAGTATTCTATCTCTATGTTTTTGTCATTCTAATTAGGATGTGTCTTCAAGTATTCTTACTTGGATTTCTTTTAGCTGATACCCTTTAGGCCTCCTGAATCTGGGAGCAAGCATTCTTTAGTTCCTGGAACTTCTCAGCACTGATGGCTTTTACAGTTGCTTCTTCATCAAGGTTTTCTTCCTGCCCTTCTGGGACTCCAATGACCCATATGTTATTCCTTTTGGCTTCATCCCAATTATCTTATAGTCTGTTCATTAATTGTGAATATTTTTTCTATCTTCTGCTGTTGTCTAGAGAATCTTTAGACCTTGTCTCGAAGATCACTAATTCTTTTCTTCAGCAGTTGTTACTCTGCTATTGAGGCCTTCAAGTGAGTTTTTCATTTCACTTACCACATTTTTAGTATCTGTCATTTCTGCTTACACACTTATCCTCTTGTATTTTATTCATTTTGTGTCCCATTGCTTCTTTGAGCTCCTTATTCATCCTTAGCTGTTCCTTCTGAAATTCCTCGTGAGAGAGGTTATATAGCTCATCATAATTTCTTGGCTCATCTTAGCTAGTGATTTTACTCACTGATCTAGATGGAATTCTCTGTTGCTTTACCCCTTACCACTATTGCAGTTAACCCACTATTGTGTGTTATTGGGTGTCTGAATAGTATAGCTAGTCTGGATTATTTGCAGAGTTTGGTGTGGGTGGTAAGGAATATACGGACATATGATCACTGGTGCCTCATGTATGATAAATGCTAAGTAGTTTGTGAGGATGCTAATGTGTTTGCATGGTTTTGAAGTTTGGGATATGGCGCCCCCTTTGTGGATGTTCCCAGGCTTTTACGCTGGGGGCTGGGTAGGTCCACTGGCGCAAGGTCACACACCTGATTAGGGGGTGGGGAGACCACTGCTGGAGCTGGAAGGGAAGAGAGGTCCTGGCAGAGGGTCTACGGGCTCAGGGCGCCTTCTATAATTAACCTTTAATGTCAGTGATAACTGTGCAATTAATTTAAAATTTGTTTGCCAATAGTTAAAAATGCAAACAGGTATAATGCTTTACATTTTTTATAGTTTAAAAACATGTTAAGATTTTCTCTTGAAAGCTAGTAAACAGTATGCACCATTGTTACTTTTATTCCATCTCTTTATTGTGAATTTGATTATTTCACTGGCTCAGTTGTACTGCTTAAGGTAAGAATTTATTTCAATATTTATAGTTTGAATTTGGTTTGCTTGAGTTTACAAAATAAGATGTAATGATTTTAGAATGAGGAATGACCGCTTTCAGTGGATAAACACAATTCAAAATTTGGTTAATAATGGTTTAAAGTTACTATTCATGACTATTATACTATTGAGAAGGTTACTGATTTTCCCCCACACAATCCAGAAATCTCTATTTTTACCTTATGGAGTACTACTGAATATGTTTAGATATAAAAATAACACAATCAAGTTAATTTATATGATTGTCATTCTGTACAGAGATTCAGTGTATATCAAACACATAGAAAACATTGGCAAGCTATTTAAAATGGAATGATTGGGCGGTCGTTCCCAAAAATATTAACTTAGGATCTATTTTGTTTTTGTTTTGAGCCACATTCGGCCAGTGCTAAGTACTTATTCCTAGTTCTGCACTCAGAGATCACTCCTGGCAGGCACAGGGCACCATGAGATGCTGGGCTCAAACCCCAGTGGGTATGGATAGGCCCCTTGCTGGGCAAATAGCCTATCAACTGTACTAATGCTCTAGTGCCAAGACATTTTTCAAATATTATATCACTGTGAGATAGACACTGTGAGATAGACAAAGCTATTCAAGATTGGGTTTCAGTCATACAATGCTGCAGCACCCCTCCCTCCAGCAGTGCACATTTTCTCACCACCAATGTTCCCAGTCCCCCTCCACCCTTTCCCCCCACCCCACCCGCCTCTGTAGCCAGTACATTTCTCTGTCACTCTTTATCTCTTCTTCTGCACATTGTGCTGTGTTAATATGGCATTATATGACTTGCTAAACTCACCTATTCTGATAAAATGAATAGGTATGGCTGCACACTCTTTTGGATTTTATACATACTTAATATTATGTTGTCTATTACTTAACGTACTTCCATTTACTGATGTACAATCTCCGTGTGTTTAATTTTTTTTCTTTCTGGGATCTGGAGCTCAGATCAAGGCAAACGCCCTACTCACTGTACTATGGCTCCGGCCTCTAAGAAATTGTTTTAATTGAATCACCGAGATATATCATTACATAGCTGTTCTTGCTTGGGTTTTAGCAAATGGTGTTCCAACACCCATCCCTCTCCAGTGTACATTTCCCAGCACCAGTGTCCCCAATTTCCCTCCCCCCAACCCTTACCTTTCCCCAACCTCCACAACTTACCTCTATAACAGTCTCTCTCTCACTCTCTTTCTCTCTCTCCCATGATCTTTTTGCACATTGGGGTTTGTAGTAGACAATGAAGGGTAATTATGTATATCCCTTTACCTATCTCCATGCATTTATTTCTTAGCCTTGACTACTGAAATGTCTAGGACTTACATACATTGGTGAACAGAAGAGAAGATGTCCTTTGTGCATGCTCACTCTTAGAGATACAAATTTTTAAACCTTGGGTATGTTAGCTATCAGTTTTTCACAAATCACCTTATAAAATACAGAGTGCTCAATTTTTCCCCATTACTCAGAAATTTTATAACTGATTTCCACATTTTCTCAAATGTTGTACTGAAACTAAGGTATTCACTGTATCACTGTCACTGTCTTCCCGTTCATCATCGATTTGCTTTCGGCGGGCCCCAGTAACATCTCCATATGTCCTGTCTCATGCTAGTAGAGCCCAAGGCATCTTCTTGCTCCGGAACATAAAGAGCCTCAATCCATTCGGAATGAGGTCTATAATTGTTACTGGTATTTGGCATATATATCAAATACAACACGGGTAGCTTGCCAGGCTCTGCCGTGCAAGTAGCATACAAGGTATTCAAAACATTATTTTCTTTCTTTTCAATGTTAGTATGTAAAATTCCAATGCTTGTTTTTGAATAGCAGACACTGCTTTATGGTCTATAAACTTTCAACTTGGTACTTGGTATTTGGTTGTTTCAATGTCTTAACTATTGTGCCAAGGACTGCAATAGACAAAAGGTGTACATATATCTTTTTGAATGAGTACTTTTGTGTTTGGGGGATAAATGCTAAGAAATGCAATAGTTTTGTCTAATGGGAGTACTAGTCTTGTTTTATTTTGGAAATCCCCATACTGTTTTCATAAGGGGAGAGCCTGACACCATTCTAGCCAGCAGTGAATGTGACTTCCTTTTGTGCCACTTCCGCAACTTTGGTTATTTTTAGTCTCTTTGATATTGTTTCTAGTCTTTTTGCAATTCTCATTAGTGTGGGATCACTTGTATCACTTGTTTTCCAGTTGTTCATCGATTTGCTCAAGAGGGCACCAGTAACATCTCAATACTTCCTGTTGTGTGATAGTGTAGCCCAAGGGTATCTGCTCACACCAGGAAAATGAAGAGCCTCAAACCTTCGTCAGGTCATGGAAATGAGATCTATAATTATTACTGGTTTTGGCATATAAAATACCACGTGGGTAGCTTGTCAGACTCTGCCATGAGGGTGCTATACTCTAGGCAGTAGGCTTTCAGTTTGTGCATTTACTGATGAACCGCATGGCCACTTTACAACAGAGAGAAATCAGCTGATCTCTTGGGAGGGGTTCTGACCAACTGTGAAGTCGGATGTTGAAAATGGCGGTCCTCATGGTGTTGGGAGTTCCTCTGGCTTCTTGTGAGGCTCTATTGGGATGGCGGGCCGAGGGTAGAACTCATCTTCCCTCCTGGATGCCTCATGATCAGCTGAGCACAGGGAAAACTGGTAGAAGCTCAGCCCCATGTATCTGTGTCTCTGGTTCAAGCATACCTGGGCTTGAAATAGGCTTCACAGTAGGGTGAAATTTGGAATACATCATTGCTACTTTAATTTTAATTTTCATGATTATTTCCTGTTTGAAAATGTATTTTGGGATTTTGGGCCACACTTGTGGTTTCCGGGCTTTCTTTCTCCTCAGGGATCACTTTGCTTGTGCTCAGGGCATCATATGTAGTGCAGGATTTGAACCCAGGTCGGCCACATACAAGGCACGTACTTCACTCATTGTACCCTCTCTGGTCCACAAAGTATATTTTTTTTACAAAGAATACTTTTTACATATGGATATGGGATTTATTTTTCCTAGTTATTAGTAACACATTTCTTTTTTTCCCAATTATAAAAGCATAACTTAGTATTGTCAAAAGATTAAAGCATCTCTTTCTATACATACTTTTGGAATTCATTGCCTTTAAAATGTCGTCTTTTTTTTCATTTTAATTATTTGACACAATACTCAGTAAATTTCATAAACTGCAGTAGCTCTTAACTATAATCTTACACTAACCAAAGACTGTTGAAAATGATACTACTATTGATTAATTGGAAAATTATTGCACACAGGTCACAGGTTTTGAAGATTTCTATAGTAAAATGATTCTCATATACAGGGGCTATAAATTTATACTTAAACATCTGATAATTAGTTGTAAGATTTAGAGCGTATTCAGTTCTTTTGTATTTCTGTCTTGTATTTTGTAAAATACTGTAATGTTACATTTCTGTTTATAGTTTAAGAATTTTCTGCCCCTCAAGATGTTGCAGGTTTGACTGCGGTGCCCAGCTGCGTTGGCAGGTGGCAGACAGGAGACAGGCTTGTTCTCACCCAGGGCTATGCCCCGTGGGCCCTGCATGGTTGATGGTCTGACATAGAAAAGACTACCCCCTGGGATGAACCCAGAGCCACAGCAGAGCCTGGCAAGCTACCTGTGGTATATTCAATATGCCAAAGACAGTAACAATAATGGATCTCATGCCCAATGAATGGAGGCGTAACTGATGCCCTCCCGCCTCGAGCAAATCGATGAACAATGGGAAGACAAGTGAAAAGTGACAAGCTTAAGAATTTTATTTCCCATACAACTTTTTGTAAAGTGCCCTCCTATCTTAAATTTTTTGAAACTTGCTAAATAGTCTATCCTAATTATTTTGTCAATTATATTATCTCTTTTTATAACTATAATTAAATAACTGAATGACCAAAAAAAGGTAATCAGGAATATTTGGAAAATTTTTAATTCTATGTAAAATTGTAATTTTAAAGAGATATCGTGATATCATAGGAATGACACAGACTTAAGAATAATCCTCATTGTGGGAGTCAGAGGTTAGGCAATACAGAGAAAGGAACAGTGTACTAATAATTATTTTAAATGATAATACCAGCATATAACTGAGCATTAAAAGTAGGCAAAGGATATACATGATAATCTCTAACGGTATGTATTGCAAGCCACAGTGTGTAAAGGAAGAGAGAGAAAGAGAGAGAGAGAGAAGTGAAATTTGCCTACCATAGACACAGCCTGGGGAGGAAATAATGGGATATTGGTGGAGGGAAACGGGCACTGGTGGAGGGATGAGTGCTGGAATACTGAATGACTGAAACCCAAATATGAACACTTTTGTAACTGTATATCTCAAGGTGGTATAATAAAAATTAAATAAAAAGAATAATCCCAGATTTAAATTATAAATAGTAGTCATTTATAAGCGGGATTGAATTAAGCAGCAAAGCATATGTTGTACTGTATCTAATGGTACATGATCTAATTTGTTTACTCTCTCAGCATCAAAAATGTAAAATATAATGATTACTCATTTCTATCTATAGGAAAACAAATCAATGTAACAGAAGAAAAAATAAATATTATGCTCATTAGAAATGATGAATATTTTGGAATCCAGCTACTTACACACATATATTGTCCATGAAATTGCTTCCATACAGTCTGTTCTGGAAACTAGAAAAGATCACACTAATTTGACTTGTTGAAGTTATAGATATTTGTTGGATGACAGATTTAGCTAATCTGGGAGCTTTGGTGTTTTGTCCACTCACAGCTATTTTTTGTCCACTCACAGCTATTTAAGCCAAGGTTCATTCTAATGAGGTTCATTCTCTTCTATGTAAACACTGCTAGAGGGTGGGGCAGTCACTTTGATTGAATAACTTCTGACTTATACATCTACTAAGACTTCTATGTTTTCTAGATTGGGCACAGCTCCTCTTTATACCCACTGCACCCAGCGTGGGGCAGTTAGAATTTACCAGGAGACTACCACCCTGACTGCGTTGAGACCATAGGAAGACTATAGGAAGGATCATACTAGTTTGCTTTAAGCAGGCGAGTGTGACCCTTTCAGTACACGAGAACAAGATACTCAGAATCACCCTAGTGCAGATAATATTAAGAAGGACTTTGTGGGTACCATCTAGATTACATGAAGCTCATGAAATTAAGATGTATTACTTTACATCAGCCCTCTCTCTCCAGTGTTTTACATAAGAGATAATCTCAGGATTAGTCCTTGGCATAATCTTTGTTTATACCTGCAGTATAAACAAGGGTAGTGGCACAACACTCTGTTTAGAGTTCTTTGTTGACAGGACCCTCCCTGGATTACTTTGGTGTATATAAGGAGACTGACTAGAGGCCCCTTTGGCTTTTGGTTTCTCAGCTTTCAGGTTTTGGCTCCTGTGGCTTTTGGCTCCTCAGCCTTTTGCTTTTGGTTTTTTGCTCTTTGGCCTTTTGCTCCTTCTTCTGGGTAGGACTCATCTCGGGTGAGATCCACTCTGTTTGGTGGGAGACTTAGGCTCTTGTATGGTCTAAGTTCGGACCAGAGTTAGAGTTTGTGCATTATATTGGAGTGCTGTGGAAGAGCTTTTGTACTATTAAAAGCCTTTTTTGGAAATGCGCGCGGACTCGTGAGTTGTCATCGGTTCCCCAGCATCCTCGGAGGTAGAAGAGAACTTCTGTCCTGACACTGTCAGGGACCCCGCGGCATCCCCGAAAGATATTTAGTCTGTTTAGCTTATGCTGCTGTGAATATAAATATTATACAGCTTCCTTGCTTTTTTATGACAGATTCCCTATAACATCAAGCCATTTGCCACTTCTCAATAATTATTTCTTTTCCTGTGTCTATATAACAATGAAGTTCTTAATGGTATGCATTGCTCCTAATCATTCCTCAGCATGCCATGTTGCAGGACACCTAAAAGCCTAAAAGCCTCTTCATCTGCCCTGGATTGCCTCCTGCAAATCACTTCGTAGATAGGGGGTAGTTTAAATGTGGCAGTTTATCTGACCACCTATTCTGTACTGGCTGGTATAAATATTCTCTCATGCTACCACAATCATCGGGAATAGCTAGATCTTACCAGCATATTTGCCTGGCCATGTTGGATCTCTAAGTAATTAGACCAAAGAGAAATGCTGTTTGCCTCCAAGCAAGCAAGCATGGCTCCTTGATAACTCAAAGGCAACTAAAATACAAAACTACCGTGAAATAGACCAGACCCTTGTGAAATCTTGGAGAAATATTTAACTAGCATTAGTATTAGTCTTTGGCACAGAGACATGCCATCTCAGAAACCCCCTTCTTTACCCTAAAAAGGCATTTCCAGGCAGATCTTGGCTCAAAACATTAGCATATAATAGGGCTTAGGTGAGGTGCTGGGAGAAATTACCTAAGGGCATTTTTTTATTATTATTTTTTTAAGTATTTTATTATACCACCGTGAGATATACAAATAAAAAGGTATACAATTAAAAAAGTTCATGTTTGGGTTTTGGTCATACAGTGTTTCAGCACCCGTCCCTCCACCAGTGCCCATCTCCCACCACCAACATCCCGGTTCCCTCCCCTTCCCCAGCCCTGCTCCATGGCAGGTTCTTTATTTCTTTCCCTTTCTCTCTCTTTCTCTTTTCCTTCCCTTACCTAAGGGCATTTGACACTTCCTGCTTCCCATAATAGTGGTTGGTATAGAGTTGCAGGGGTACAAAATCAGCCTGCTTCCTCTCTCTCTCTCTCTCTCTCTCTCTCTCTCTCTCTCTCTCTCTCTCTCTCTCTGTGAGCTCGCACCCTTCTTGTGAGTCTTGTCTTTGTCTCCTCTCATGTGGCCTTTACATGTGGTGGCCACAATCTTGGCCTACATGTGGCTGGGGTTCTAGCCCGGGTATCCTAAGCACCGGGTTTTCCCTATTGCTGATTTGTATGCCTGAACCTGTGATAAGTAAAGCCTTTTTTAAAACTGCATCGGATTCCTTAGTCTTCATCCATTCCCGCTGGCATCGGAGGTAGAAGGGAACTCACTTCCCGGTACTGTCAGGGACCCCCCGCATTCCCGACAATGCCACACCTTCTAAAGTAAATTCTGACTTTCTACAGGTGTTATCTACTGACCACTGAACCATTCCAGTATGTCGATGGAAATTCTTTTTAATCTTTACTCTTCTAGACCCAAAAAGTGCAGCAATGACTGAAGAAAAATCTGTCAGACACTATGGTTCTTTATTGCTCTTTAGCCTGTAAACCACTTTCTTGGGAATGTTTGTAAAAGAAAATAAAAAGCAAAATAGAAATTTATTTCCTTTCTGTATATAAAACGCCATTCTCCTAACAGATGCTTCATTTAAACTGATAAAAATGCTACTGCATTTTACAGTTAAATAACCTATAAGACTTTTATTAATTTTAGTCAAAATATACTAAATTTTTATACCTTCTATCTGAAGTTCCATTTCTGACAAATAGTATCATGTACTTTAGATTAAATTCATACATATTCTCTAATCCATCGTTAAAGATATGAGAAGGAGACTTTTCTAAGGAACAGTTTAATACCACTAAAGCATTTAAAAGAGATAATGCAGTGGGTAAGAGGTTTGCCACTTGCAGGCAGCAGACCCAGGTTCAAGACTCAGTACCCCAAATGGTCTCCTGAGCCCTACCAGGAGTAATATCTGAGAGTTGGGTCAGGAATAGTCCCTGAGCACTGCCAGTGCCAAACAAAACAAAACAAAGATTGCCAAAATCCAGTCCCTTTTCAAAAACGAAATTTGACACAGAGGCAGTGGTAGAGGGGACCAGAAATTTTTGTATATCAATACCACAAGTGAAAATACTATTGTAACCATGTTACCCATATTATGATAAAAATAATATAACATAAAAGTCAATTGATATATAAACTAAGTTTTTAACATGTTGATACCAGCACTGCAATTGTGTTTCTCACCATCTGGCAATATCATTAAACCATGCTTAATATCAAAAATTTAATTTATATATATGTATTAAAAAAGAATCAACAAGTAAATTAATTTTCAACTACATAGCATATATTTGTATTTAGCAAACCAATTTCAAAAACTATT
Organism: Cryptotis parvus; assembly: GCA_021461705.1. Classification (NCBI taxonomy): domain Eukaryota; kingdom Metazoa; phylum Chordata; class Mammalia; order Eulipotyphla; family Soricidae; genus Cryptotis; species Cryptotis parvus. The sequence continues at coordinate 13,601 of JAJIBD010025114.1, forward strand.
ATTATGTATTTGGTATCATGGTCTATCTGATGTGACATTGAAACGTGAACCTTTGGTGGCATAGTATCTCTAATGACCGAATGGAGGAAGAGATAGAAGTGAAATAAAAAATTTTACTCATAGTAACTGGCAGGGAGCATTTTTCAGAAGAGAATATTTTACTTTAAGTGTTATCTTATTTTTTCCCCAATTAGAGTATAAGATTATCGTTATGGGTATCCTAAGTAAACACAATCTTAATCTCTTCAACTAGACCCCTAAACTTCAGGAAGACAACTTCTATGTTTTGTTTTGTTTTTATTTGTGGAAGGGTTTGTGTTCTAGTGTATGAAAAGGTCTAGGGTTGAAATAACTGGATTTGTTTGAAATAGGAAGTGTAGAGGAAAGGATCTAGAATAGAGTCATATGTTGCTCCATTGCCCAAGTAGTTACCTAACATCATTGGACCTTAGACATGTCAAGAAAGTAAGAGTTAGAACAGATTTTTTTTATTAAATATTTTATTATACCACCGTGAGATACACAATTACAATGTTGTTCATTTTTGGAGGTTTCGGTCACATAGTGTTCCAGCACCCCACCCTCCACCAGTGCCCATTTTCTACCACCAATGTCCCCAATTCCCGTCCCCTCCCATAGCCTGACTAAATGGCAGGTTCTTTATCTCTTTTCTCTCTCCCACTCTCTCTTTTCCTTCTCTTACACATTGTGAGTTGCACTACATACACTTAGAGTCATCATGTGCATTTTTGGCCTGTATTTAATGCTCAGTTCTAGGTTGGTATTAGTCCTTTCGACATTTATTCACACATGTTCCCTTCTCTGTCTTACCTAACCTCTGACTCCCATACATTTGCGGTAATTTCCACTTTTGGTAAGACCTCCTGGTCCACGTTTAGCCTGACATTGGAATTTTGGTGTCATAATATGTATGTGTGTGTGTGTATATATATATATATATGACATAAATATATATAAATTTATATGACATAAATTTATATAAATTTATATATGACATAAATATATATAAATTTATATGACATAAATATATATATATATTTATGTCATGCAAATAAGTGCAGTCATTCTATATCTCTCTCTTTCCTTCTGACTAATTTCACTCAACATGATCCTTTCCATGTCCATCCATTTACAGGCAAATTTCATAACTTCATTTTTCCTAACAGCTGCATAGTATTCCATTGTGTAGATGTACCAAAGTTTCTTTATCCAGTTATCAGTTCTCGGGCATACTGTTTGTTTCCAGGTTCTGGCTGTTGTGAATAGTGCTGCTATGAAAATAAAAGTGCGGATTGTGTTTCCGCTGTGTGCCTTTGGCTTCCTAGGGTATATTCCCAGGAGTGGTATGGCTGGGTCAAAAGGAAGCTCAATGATTCCC
>JAJIBD010025115.1:0-97500 GCA_021461705.1 Cryptotis parvus
CATAATTTCATTTTCCTAAGAGCTGCATACTATTCATTTTTTTGTATGGAAACAGCAAGAGAGTTAAGACTATGCAATGGTGAATTAATCACTCCTGAATGATTAATAATTATTTATTAATTAATATTAGTAAAAAATAATATGAGAGCTCTTACTGGCTCTCCCTGTGCTCAGCTGATCATGAGGCATCTGGGAAGGAAGGCGAGTTCAAGCCCTGGTCTGCCATCCCAATACAACCTTGAAAGAAGTGAGAGGAACTCAAACACCATGAGGGAAGACATTTTCAACATCCGAACTCCACAACTCTTCAGAACTCCACCCAAGAGAAAAGATGATCTCTCCCCATTGCGATTCATCAGTAAATGCATGAACTGAGAGCCTATTACCGAAAGTATACCACCCGCATGGCAGAGCCTGGCAAGCTACCTGTGTCTTATTTGATATGCCAAAAACCAGTAACGGTTATAGGCCTCATTCCCATGACCTGAACAAATGGTTTGAGGCTCTTCGTGTTTCCTGGAGCGAGCAGATGCCTTTGGACTATACTAGCATGTGACAGGATGTATGGAGATGTTACTGGTGCCCGCTTGAGCAAATTGATGAACAATGGTAAGACAAGTGATACAAGTGAAATAATGTACTCCTGAGTATCAGTCATATTTTCTAACAAAAACCTCAGTTGCCCTGAGATTGATTCTAATTCCTTACTCCCCAAAAAGAGGAGGGTCCCACCGTGGGACTGGATGGACCCAAGGCAAGCAGAGGGTGAATTACCTCGGCCTTGACATGGTGTGGACTAAAGATCCTACACAATGTTTTGAGAGTAAGGTCATGAAGCAAGCTCTGTTCTGATCCAAAGATAGAAAGCAAGGTAAGGGAACAGCTCTGTTATGACCCAGAGATAAGCCATGGATTGTTCATTTCCCAATTTCTAATACTTTCCTAATAGAGGCCAATCCTATCAGGAATGTGCTGTGGTACTTAGGAGCACCAGGGAGAAGGTGCTTGAGATGAAGTTCAGGGCCTCCCATGTACTCTGCATATGTACAGAAATTGAAATGATGTGTAGATGAACCACAGTTTCTTTATACAGTCATCAATTCTCCAGCACTCTGGTTGTTTCCAGATTCTGGCTATTGTGAATAATGCTGCTATGAACATAAAAGTAGGGATGTTTCCTCTGTGTATTTTTGGCTTCCGAGGTGATATTCCCAGGAGTGGTATGACTGGGTCAAATGGGAGTTCAATTTCTAGTCTTTGGAGTAATATCTATACTCTAAGTAATGTTGGGAAGTCAACTTTTTTAAAAATTTTTTTAAATAAATTTTTTAGTTTTACAATTACAAAGATATACAATTAAAAAGTTCATATTTGGGTTTTGGTCATACAGTGTTCCAGCACCCATCCCGCCACCAGTGCCCATCTCCCACCACCAACATCCCCGATTCCCTCCGCCCTCCCCCAGCCCTGCTCCAATGGAAATTTCTTTCCATTTCTCTCTCTTTCTCTTTTCCTTCCCCCCAGACTATGGATTACAGAACATACATTAAAGGGTTGTCATGTGTATCTTTTTGCCTCTATTTCATGCTCAGTTCTAGGTTGGCATTAGTACCCTCGACAATTGTTAGCACCCTGTTCCATTTTCTGTCTTACCTAGCCTCTGACTCCCACTCATTTGTGATAATTTCCACCTTTGACAAGACCTCCTGATATATGTTTCACTTGACCTTGGATATTGGTATCTTAATATGTACATATATATTTATGTTATGCAGATAAATGCAGTCATTCTGTGTCTGTCTCTCTCTCCTTCTGGCTAATTTCGCTCAACATAGTCTTCTCCATGTCCATCCATTTATAGGCAAATTTTATAACTTCATTTTTCCTAAGCTGCATAGTATTCCATTGTGTAGATGTACCAAAGCTTCTTTATCCAGTCATCGTTTCTATGGCACTCTGGTTGTTTCCAGATTCTGGATATTGTGAATAATGCTGCTATGAACATAAAGGTAGCAATGGTGTTTCCGCTCGTATTTTTGGTTTCCCAGAGTAGATTCCCAGGAGTGGTATGGCTGGGTCAAATGGGAGTTCAATTTCTAGTCTTTGGAGGAATGTCCATATTGTTTTCCAGAAAGGCTGTACCAGCCGGCATTCCCACCAACAATGGATGAGTGTCCCCTTTTCCCCACATCCACGCCAGCACTTGTTGTTCTTGCTCTTTTGAATATGTGCCAGTCTCTGTGGTGTAAAGTGGTATCTCATTGTTGTTTTGATTTGCATCTCTCTGATGATTAGTGATGATGAGCATTTTTTCATATGTTTTTTGGCCATTCGAAATTCTTCCCTTGCAGGAAGTTTCTGTCTTCTTCTCCCCATTTTTTGATGGGGTTGTTTGTTTTCTTCTTGTAAAGTTCTACCAGTGCCTGATATATCCTGGATATTAACCCCTTATCCGATGGGTATTGGGTGAATATTCTTTCCCATTCTGTGGACTGCTTTTGTATCTTAGTCATTGTTTCTTTTGAGGTACAGAAGCTTTTTAGTCTCATGTAGTCCCATATGTTTATGTTTTCTTCTAGTTGCTTTGTTAGTGATGTTTCACCTTTGAAGATGCCTTTAGCCTCAATGTCGTGGAAGGTTTTTTCTATATTTTCTTCAATGTACTTTATGGATTCAAGTCTGGTATTGAGATCTCTAATCCATTTTGATCTGATTTTTGTGCATGGTGTTAGACATAGGTCCAAATTCATTTTTTTACATGTCGCTGCCCAGTTTTCCCAACACCACTTGTTGAAGAGGCTTTCCTTACTCCATTTTAGACTCGTTGCACCTTTATCAAAGATTACATGATCATGTGTTTGAGGTTGGGTGTCAGGATACTCAATTCTATTCCATAGGTCCACAGGTCTGTTTTTATTCCAATACCATGCTGTTTTAATTACTACTGCCTTGTAGTACAGTTTGAAGTTGGGAAAGGTGATGCCTCTCATCTTCTTTTTCCCGAGGATTGCTTTAGCTATCCTTGGGGGTTTATTGTTCCATACAAGTTTCAGGAGTATTTGGTCAATTTCTTTGAAGAATGTCATGGGTATCCTTATAGGGACTGCATTGAATCTGTACAGAGCTCTAGGGAGTATTACCATTTTGAAAATGTTGATTCTCCCCATCCATGAGCAGGGAATATGTTTTCATTTCATTGTGTCCTCTTTTTATCTCTTGGAGCAGTGTCTTGTAGTTTTCTTTGTACAGGTCCTTTACACACTTGAGTAGGTTGATTCCTAGGTTTTTGATTTTCTGTGGCACAATTGTGAATGGAATAGTTTCCTTAATATCCCTTTCTTCTCTTTCGTTATTTGTATATAGGAAAGCCACTGACTTTTGGGTGTTGATTTTGTATCCTGACACTCTACTATATGCCCCTATTGTTTCTAGGAGTTTTTGGGTAGAGAGTTTAGGGTTTTCTAGGTATAATATCATGTCATCTGCAAATAATGATAGCTTGACTTCTTCCTTGCCTATCTGGATGCCCTTGATGTCCTTTTCTTCTCTGATTGCTATGGCAGGTACTTCCTGTACTATATTGAACAAAAGAGGTGAGAGTGGGCAACCTTGTCTTGTCCCTGATCTCAGGGGAAAGGCTTTCAACTTTTCCCCCATTGAGAATGATGCTCGCTGTGGGCTTTTGGTAGATGGCTGTAACTATCTTGAGGAAAGTCCCTTCAATTCCCATATTCTGGAGGGTTTTAATCATGAACGGGTGCTGGATATTGTCAAATGCTTTTTCTGCGTCTATTGATAGGATCATATGGTTTTTTTTTTTCTTTTATTGATATGATGTATTATGTTGATTGACTTGCGAATGTTGAACCATCCTTGCATTCCCGGGATGAATCCTACTTGGTCATGATGTATAAACTTCTTGATGAGTCTTTGGATTCTGTTTGCTAGTATTTTGTTGAAGATCTTAGCATCCGTGTTCATCAGGGATATTGGTCTGTAGTTTTCTTTCTTTGTGTTGTCTCTCCCTGCTTTGGGTATCAGGGTGATATGTGCCTCATAGAAGCTGTTTGGGAGTGTTTCTGTTTTTACTATTTCCTGGAAGAGCTTGAAAAGTACTGGCAGTAGGTCCTCCTTAAAGGTTTGGTAGAGTTCACTAGTGAATCCGACTGGACCTGGGCTTTTGTGTTTGGGCAGACTTCTAATTACTGTTTCTATTTCCTCAATGGTGATAGGCTCATTCAGGTATTGGAGGTCTTCTTGTTTCAGCCGTGGGAGGTTATAGGACTTCAGGAATTTATCCATTTCTTCTAGATTCTCATGTTTCACGGCATACAGGCTCTCAAAGTAATCTCTGATGATCTTTTGGATTTTTGTGGTTTCTGTTGTGATCACGATCATGATCACGATCTTCCCGTTGATCATCTATTTGCTAGAGCGGGCACCTGTAATATCTCCATATGTCCTGTCTCATGCCAGTAGAGCCAGGGGCATCGGCTTGCTACAGGAACATAAAAGAGCCTTAAACCATTATATTAGGTCATGGGAATGACCTAATATAATTGTTACTGGAATTTGGCATATCATATACAACACGAGAAGCTTGCCAGGCTTGTCGAGCGGTAGGCAGACTCTTTTAAACACCTCCAAATAAAGCATTTATTGATGAACCTGGCTGCCGCTTATGCGAGCCGGACTGTCATGGGCTGGTCTGCTGGGTGGAGTTCTGACGAGAGAGGGAAGTCCAGAAGTGGAAAATGGCGGCGCCCAGTGGAGTGAGGAGCGGTGGTCTGGCTTGTTGTGAGGCTCTGCCGAGGTGGTGGGCCAGGGCTAGAACCCGCCATGCCTCCCGACTGCCTCATGAACAGCTTTGCACAGGGAGAGCAAGGAACAGCTCTGCCCCATGTGTGAGAGTCTCTGGACCAGCATACCTGGGCCCGATTGAGGAAAAAGATGCGGCAGGGTGGGTGTTGGTGATCCGGGCTGTGATGGGCTGGTCTGCTGGGTGGAGTTCTGACGAGAGGGAAGTCCAGAAGTGGAAAATGGCGGCGCCCGTGGAGTGAGGAGCGGTGGTCTGGCTTGTTGTGAGGCTCTGCCGAGGTGGTGGGCCAGGGCTAGAACCCGCCATGCCTCCCGACTGCCTCATGAACAGCTTTGCACAGGGAGAGCAAGGAACAGCTCTGCCCCATGTGTGAGAGTCTCTGGACCAGCATACCTGGGCCCGATTGAGGAAAAAGGCTGCGGCAGGGTGGGTGTCGGTGATCCGGGCTGTGATAGGCTGGTCTGCTGGGTGGAGTTCTGACGAGAGGGAAGTCCAGAAGTGGAAAATGGCGGCGCCCGTGGAGTGAGGAGCGGTGGTCTGGCTTGTTGTGAGGCTCTGTCGAGGTAACATCTGTTGTGATGTCACCCTTTTTATTTCTGATTCTGTTTATTTGGGTTCTCTCTTTCCCTGTCCTTACAAGTCTTGCCAATGGTTTGTCAATCTTGTTTAATATTTCAAAAAACCAGCTCTTGGTTTCATTAATCCTTTGGATTGTTTTTTTTGGTTTCCAACTCATTGATTTCCTCTCTAAGTTTTATTATTTCCTTTTTTTCTGCCTTGGGTTGGGCTCCTTTTGTTGGTCTTTTTCTAATGTCTTCAGCTGTGTAGTCAGGTTATTTATGTGGGCCCTTTCTTGTTTCCTGATGTATGCTTGCAGAGCTATAAACGGGAAGTCAACTTTTTAAAATTTGTAGTGGTGTTAACTTTTGAAAGGATGTCTGTCGGGGAGGCCGCCGGGGTCCCAACAGTGCCGGGAAGCGAGTTCCCTTCTAGGTCCGAAGCCAGCGGGGAATGGATGAAGACTCAGGAATCTGATGCAGTTTTAAAATGCTTTACTTTTCACAGGTTCAGGCATACAAATCAGGAATAGGAAAACCCCTGTGCTTAGGATTCCTGGCTAGAACCCCAGCCTCGTGTAGGCCAAGATGGTGGCCACCATGTGTAAAGGTCCTATAGAGAGGAGACAAAGACAAGACTCCCAAGAAGGGTGTGAGCTCACAAAGAGAGAGCCCAAAAAGAGAGGGTGAGAGAGGAAGCAGGCTGGTTTTTATACCCCTGCAACTCAGACCTCCCACTATTATGGGAAGCAGAAGGGTCAAATGCCCTTAGGTAATTTCTCCCAGCACCTCACCTAGGCCCTATTATATGCTAATGTTTTGAGCCAAGATCTGCATGGAAATGCCTTTATAGGGTAAAGAAGGGGGTTTCTGAGATGGCATGTCTCTGTACCAAAAGACTAATACTAATGCAAGTTAAATATTTCTCCAAGCCTTCACAAGAGTCTTGTCTACTTCACGGTAGTTTTGTATTTTAGTTGCCTTTGAGTTATCAGGGAGCCATGCTTGCTTGCTTGGAGGCAAACAGCATTTCTCTCTGGTCTAATTACTTAGACCAGAGATCTTACTTAGAGATCCAACGTGGCCAGGCAAATATGCTGGTAAGATCTAGCTAGTCCCACGATGATTGTGGTATCATGAGAGAATATTTATACCAGCCAGTATAGAATACATGGTCAGATAAACTGACAGATTTAGACTACCCCCTATCTATGAAGTGACCTGCAGGAGGCAATCCTAGGCAGATGCAGAGGCTCTTAGAGTAGTCCTGCAACAGATGTCAATATTGTTTTCACTAAAACGCTATTTCAGGGAAAAGAAAAAAATCTGATTATATGAGAAATTTATATGTAATCTATTAAAATCACTTTGTATGGCAATAATTTAATTTTACTTAGCATTACCTGATTCTTTAAATTATATTTTATTAAATTACCATAAATGTTTAATGGTTTTGAGAACTTTATGATTATATTTTCTTTCACAATTTGAATATCATTTTGCAGTTTAAAATTAAGATAAATGATATTTAAAAAATCTAATAAAAATTTCTAGAACTTAACATTTTTCATGTTTGCTGTTCTATTCTTATTATAATCTATAAAAATGTTTAAAAAACTGTATAGAGCTACAATAGATATGAACCTGTTCACAAATCATATGGTAATTATTAATTTACTGTTAACTAAATTTCTAAGTTTTAAAATTAATCCAGTAATGATTTGCAATGATATCAATGTCTGGGTATTAAATTACTTATCAGAAATTTATTATTTCACTGTGAGACAATTATAAAGCTGCTCATGATTGGGTTTCAGTCATACAATGTTTCAGCACCCATCCCTCCACCAGTGCACATCTCCCACCACCAACACCCCAGTTTGCCTCCCCTATCCCCCCCCCCAGCCTGCCTCTATGGCTGGCTATTTTCTTTTCTCTCTCTCTCTCTCTTTCTCTTTTTTCTTTTGCAAAATATACACTGGTGTTTCTCATGCATAACCCTTTATCTACTTTCTATAGTCTGTTCTAGTTTAGGTTTACCTTTTCCAGCTATTAATAGCAGACTCATCCCTTCTCTAGCTTACCTAATTTCTGCCCCCTACATACATGTGGTAGATTCCAACCCTTGACTTGTACAACTCTGAATGTGTATTCTACTCACAGTACATATATCCAAAAGTTCTAGTGCTATCCCATTCCATTAAAAAAACCCTCAAACCTATGAATGAAATTCATTCATTTTCATGCTTTTGCAGTGAGTCCTTATCTTCCTCTTTCCTGGTGTTTCCTCCAATTCACTGTTTATGCCAGAGGACAAAAGTATTGCATAGGTTTGCAAGTTGTGTGGCAAAAAATCATTGTTCTAGTAATGCTATCCCATATTCCCAGAAGTTCGACTTTTTAAAAGTTCTTGCAGCTATCTATGTTATTGCACCCATTGGATATATGGATCATTCAAAAGACTATTTTTCTGTACTGTTGTAAAATAAGGATATTTGTTTATTTTATTTTTTTTTTATTTATTTATTTTTTTTTTTAAATTTTATTATTTTCCCCCCAAATATCATTACACCATTCCAGACATACAATTGAAAGATGCTCATGTAGAGTTTTGGATCCACAGTGTTCCAACACCCATCCCTCCACCCAAACCCATCCACCATCACCAATGTCCCCACCCCTCCCTCCCCCTCCCGCACCCCCAACCACCCGGCAGATTCTGTATGTCATTTCCTTCGCTCTCTATATCTCCTTCCCGACAAACTTTTCTGCTCTTCGTGGAATACAGTGCATTAAATGACATTACTGTTTCACTATTTTAGTGGACCACATGCGGCCGCGCGATCTGGGCCTCGAACTGGTCTTGCTCAGTTGATCTGTTCGTGGGTCAGTTTCTCAGTGTCCGGACAGCGAAGATGGTGGCTAGTGTGATGGGCGAAGTTTCATCTGGCTGCTTCCGGGACCCCCCAGAGGCGATGGGCCAACACCCAAAACCCATCTGCCCTCCTTGGGATCCCATCATCAGCTGGGCTCGGCGCGAGCCGGGCTCCAGTCTCCCCAGCCGCTTGCGGCTCTGCATACTGGTTCCCGGGCGGCTCCTGGGCGGGTCCACCAGGCTCGGCAAAATGGAGGAGGGGGAGTGGCTTAACCCTGACTCCATCTGGCGAATTCCCAGTGATTCCCGCCTCTGGGAGCCGCCTACCTGGGCTCGAACTGGTCTTGCTCAGTTGATCTGTTCGTGGGTCAGTTTCTCAGCGTCCGGACAGCGAAGATGGTGGCTAGTGTGATGGGCGAAGTTTCATCTGGCTGCTTCCGGGACCCCCAGAGGCGATGGGCCAACACCCAAAACCCATCTGCCCTCCTCGGGATCCCATCATCAGCTGGGCTCGGCGCGAGCCGGCTCCAGTCTCCCCAGCCGCTTGCGGCTCTGCATACTGGTTCCCGGGCGGCTCCTGGGCGGGTCCACCAGGCTCGGCAAAATGGAGGAGGGGGAGTGGCTTAACCCTGACTCCATCTGGCGAATTCCCAGTGATTCCCGCCTCTGGGAGCCGCCTACCTGGGCTCGAACTGGTCTTGCTCAGTTGATCTGTTCGTGGGTCAGTTTCTCAGCGTCCGGACAGCGAAGATGGTGGCTAGTGTGATGGGCGAGTTTCATCTGGCTGCTTCGGGACCCCCAGAGGCGATGGGCCAACACCCAAAACCCATCTGCCCTCCTCGGGATCCCATCATCAGCTGGGCTCGGCGCGAGCCGGGCTCCAGTCTCCCCAGCCGCTTGCCGATATTTGTTTATTGAGTCATTTTTTTCCTCCCCAGTGGCTGATAAAGTAAACAAAAAAGCAAACCAAAAAGAAAAAACAAAAACAAAACCCCCAAAGGCTCTTTTTTTTTCTCAGAATCCTAGACAGCTCTTCTTTTTCCTCCCTTTTTGATGGTGATGGAAAAGATAGGAGAGAGTCTCAAAGTCAGCATTTGGTCAAAAGACTTAATGATAACACTGGACTACTGATAATTAAGTGGCCCATGATGAATTTCCATCTTTTTCTTCTTGAGGTATCTACTTTTTAACTAATTCTTCTGTGGCAGAGTACACTTCTGACATCCTTGTTGATAATAATAGACAAGTTGGTGATGGGTTGCTTCTTCTGGACAACATCTAAATTAATGAAAATAAGAGACAAAAAGAAATTTCCTAATTAGTAGATTTGTGGGGGGTAAGATGAGAACATATCAGAAAGTTTCAGTGTTTAATCAGGCAGTTCCATGATTTGTTGTCTTTCAAATATGCAAGCATAAAAATATAAAAGAAATCTGCTAGGTTAATGATTTCAGTGTGCTATAGACATGCTTTGTAGTGTATCTGCAAATGAAACCAGATAAGTGTTGCATTGTAAAGAGCACACCAAAGAAATAAACGTTCCACAGATAAACAGATAACTTGTGTCTAATTCTCATCATAGGTAGAAAAGACACAGGAGACTCATAGATCAGACCATGGATACTTCTATAGCATCTTGGGAACATATTCTACTATCCCAGCAATGCTGAAAGCCAATGAGTTGAGATTGAGAGTACTAGATCTCTAAGTTACCATACAAAAGAGAGATTTTTTCAACTAATGAATATCAAAATGTCTTCTAAGAAATATAAAGCAATAAACTTTAGTATGTCTAGTAACTGATACTTGACAATTTATTTGTTATTAAAGCATAGACCATCTATCTCCAATATGTTTAAAGAATATATCATCGAATTGCTATTCTGCCACATGAGTCCTTTTGAAAAACATTTGCTGCAAATCTCACCTTTTGTTGAAAAAATTGTAACAATCGGTTTTTCAAAAAATTTTGCAATTATGAATCATTTTCTGTAGGATAGGTTCTTGACAGAAAGACTACAGAAAGCTAAATTATTAGGCATTTCGGTCATTTGATAAATGACCTGGTATAAAGATAAAGTACATGATAAATTTTAAGTTAGTCAAGAAATATGATTCCATTATAAAAATTATAAGATTTATGAGCAATATTTAGGTGGTATATCTCTTCCATAAATGAGATTTTTCTCAGAATCTGTAAGTCATTTAAATAGAAGAGGTTACTTGTCAGTAACAATTAATTTCAATGTCCTTCATTATCTCAGTGAATGCAAAATCTATTTCAGAGAAGTCTTGCATGCAATTTTCATGATTTTTCATTATTTGGTATGTTATTGCTATACATCTGAAAGATATAACATATGAGAGCTTAATACTTTTGGATATGGAAGACCTAATAGTTTTTAGTATCAGTTTATAAATAATAAATTTAATTTAAAAAGTCAATACTTTCCGAAAAATAATTTTATTATGTAGCACCACTTTGCTATATTTTTCTGTTCAAAAAACTCTTTTCTCTATTGTCATACTCCCTTCAAATAAGGGTTTTACAAAAGATGTTTTCAGTGGTGACTTACTTGTGTTTTTTAAAATTAGTAAAGTCATACCACTTTCCCACTCTGTGAAAATGTCTATGAAAATTTATGGGGACATTTAGGGAAAAGAACTGATATACTTACCCTTTATGCTTGAGTTTTCAAAGAAATTGAAGCCGTGGTTTCATAAATAACATATGATCTGGAAATTCTTGTAAATATGAATGTAAATTTTAAGAAGGAACTTATTCTACAATACACATGGAAAAGCCAGTTGTTAGTGAATGCATCCAATTTAATATCTGAACTAAGTACTTGAAAGTTAAACTATAACTTGACAAGGAGTTCTACTTGACAAGGAGTTCCCACTCCACATTGAATTACAGGGACACTGATGGGCATCTGTGATAATGGTGGTGATGGAAAGTTCTAAAGTTATCTCTCAATATGACATGGTGTATAGCTACAATCACCTCTCAAAGTCCCTAAATAGTTGATAAATTATGTCTGTCTGTCTGTATGTATGTATGTATGTATATATATGCATGTAGGTATCATTCATCTAAGTATTTGGCCTGGCTTTTCTTTCCCAGGGTAATGAAGAACAACATAACCCAAGAGTCCACAACAAAAGTGCATAATGAAGCTGTGGTACATATCACTGTATCACTGTCTTCCTATTCATCATTGATTTGCTTGATTGGGCACCAGTAACATTGCCATATGTCCTGTCTCATACTAGTAGAACCCATGGGAATCTGCTTGCTTCAGGAACATAAAGAGCCTCAAACCATTCCATTAGGTCATGGGATGAGAGGACTATAATTGTTACTGGTATTTGGCATATCAAATATGATACGGGTAGCTTGCCAGGCTTGCTGTGCGGGTGGCATTGTCTTGTAGTCACCTCTAAATACAGCATTTATTGATGATGAATGCTTTATCATCAATAAAATAAATAAATAAATGAATAAATAAATAAAAAATTAAATAAATAATTAAAACAAATGAAAATAAAATAAAAATAAAATAAATCACTGTATCACTGTCTTCCCGTTCATCATCGATTTGCTCGAGCAGGCCCCAGTAACATCTCCATATGTCCTGTCTCATGCTAGTAGAGCCCAAGGCATCTGCTTGCTCCAGGAACATAAAAACCTCAATCCATTCCTGAATGAGGTCTATAATTGTTACTGGTATTTGGCATATATATCAAATACAACACGGATAGCTTGCCAGGCTCTGCCATGCAGGTCATCTTAAACAACAAAGCAACTAGAAGAAAAGATAAATATATGGGACTACATGAAACTAAAAAGCTTCTGCACCTCAAAAGAAACAGTGACTAAGATACAAAAGCAGTCCACAGAATGGGAAAGAATATTCACCCAATACTCATCTGATAAGGGGTTAATATCCAGGATATATCAGGCACTGGTAGAACTTTTACAAGAAGAAAACAAACAACCCCATCAAAAAATGGGGAGAAGAAATGAACAGAAACTTCAGCAAGGGAAGAAATTCGAATGGCCAAAAAACATATGAAAAAATGCTCATCATCACTAATCATCAGAGAGATGCAAATCAAAACAACAATGAGATACCATTTTACACCACAGAGACTGGCACATATTCAAAAGAACAAGAACAACAAGTGCTGGCGTGGGTGTGGGGAAAAGGGGACACTCATCCATTGTTGGTGGGAATGCCGGGCTGGTACAGCCTTTCTGGAAAACAATATGGACATTCCTCCAAAGACTAGAAATTGAACTCCCATTTGACCCAGCCATACCACTCCTGGGAATCTACTCTGGGAAACCAAAAATACGCAGCGGAAACACCATCCCTACTTTTATGTTCATAGCAGCATTATTCACAATAGCCAGAATCTGGAAGCAACCCGAGTGCCCGAAAATAGATGACTGGATAAAAAGCTTTGGTACATCTACACAATGGAATACTATGCAGCTGTTAGGAAAAATGAAGTTATAAAATTTGCCTACAAATGGATGGACATGGAGAAGATTATGTTGAGCGAAATTAGCCAGAAGGAGAGAGACAGTTACAGAATGACTGCATTTATCTGCATAACATAAATATATAGGTACATATTATGATACCAATATCCAAGGTCAAGTGAAACATACATCAGGAGGTTCTGTCAAAGGTGGAAATTATCACAAACGTGTGGGAGTCAGGAGGCTAGGTAAGACAGAAAATGGAACAGTGTGCTAACAATTGTGAGGGTACTAATGCCAACCTAGAACTGAGCATTAAATAGAGGCAAAAAGGATACACATGACAACCCTTTAATGTATGTTTTGTAATCCATAGTCTGGAGAGGAAGGAAAAGAGAAAGATAGAGAAATGGAAAGAAATAAAGAACCTGCCATGGAGGAGGGCTGGGGGAGGGGGAGGGAACCGGGGACGTTGGTGGTGGGAGATGGGCACTGGTGGCGGGATGGGTGCTGCTACACTGTATGACCAAAACCCAAATATGAACTTTTTAATTGTATATCTTTGTAATTGTAAAAATAAAAAATTAATTAAAAAAAAATAAATAAAAAATAAAATAAATAAAAATAAATTAATTAATTGATGATAAATTTATTGATTATTCATCAATAATAAAGAGTATTTCAACTATTTCCACATGCCACTAAATGCTTTTGCATACATCAGATGTCTCTATAGTACTTTGTTTTATGACATGTGGACATTTACTTAAATAGTTCCTTAGGATTCGGCTCAGAATATACCTTCATTTCTGTTTCCCCACCTCTTTGCAATGCAAGGGATGCTTAATTGCTCTTTGCAGCCAAATATTTTTACACATTTATGATTGTTTCCTTCCTATAAATTTGAAGTATTGTTGAACCCAAAGAAAATGAATAAATATTTTTATCTAGACCCCTATGGACTATTTAAGGGGTTACCATCTTACTGCCATGATGTCATTGTGTGGTACATATACACAATGGAATACTACTCAGCAATAAGGAATTAAATTCGTAGCAACCTGTACAGAACTAGAGGGTCTTATATTAAGGGATATCAGAAGGACAAGGTGATACACTGGTCCTCAGTAATCTGTAGTGTATAAACTACCATATCTAAGGAATCATAGAAAGCAAAGGTGGGCAAAACACTGGCTCTTGATTACAGGACTCTTGTCTTGTCCTGTGGTGCAGAGGCAAAATATATATCTATTTAAACACTAGAGCCAACCTTACTCTAAGCATGGATCCCAAACGACAACAATTAAATTAAAAACGGTAACTGTGAGGGAGCCAGGTAAATAAGTGGTGAGGAAGCTGAGGTAAGTGATAGGAGAATACGGACAGTGGATCTGGAATGACGGGGTTGAAGGAGGAAATGCATTATATGTCTGAAACACCACCATAAACAACTAAATCTCAGTGTCTAAATAAAAGTAAAAAAATCATTTATATTTTAATATATGTTGCCTGAGTACACGCACAAATTGAAATACACACACAGAGATAACATGATAACAGTTTATTGCTTACTTTTGCCTGTGTAATTTTTACTATTCATAATAACATTTGTTATGTTATGATAGGACTAACCAAATGCCAGTAACTATTGCTGTTCATCCATTTTCTGTATAAATTCACAATGACATTATAAATTTAATCTTGAATTTAGTGTCATTGTGAATTTCACCATTCTAATAAAGAAGAAATTGAGGCACTGAGTCGCTAAGTTACCTGTTCAATAGTAAAGCATTTTATGTTTTAAAACATAAAACATAAGTCGGATGTAAAGCTGAATTGGTCTTATTAATAATTTTGTTAGACATTTCTAATTAAATTTTTATCAGAGGACAACTAAATGATGGCTAAGTTCAATATAATAATAAAGATATGATAATAAGAATATTGATTGTTATTATATATTACTTGGTACAAGAAAACTAATTTGCTAAAGTTATTCTAGGTTTTATAAACAAACCACAGTTCAAAAAATCAAGACCAATTACTAAAAAAAAAAAAAACAGCAACAACCTGAGAACATATGCAAGGTTCTAAACGACAGGAAAGTTTTCTTTTTTTTAAAAAATGATTTATTTTAAACACCGTGATTTACAAAGTACAAACTTTTTCACAATACAGGTGATGTAAAGATTCATCATTCAGCACCAATCCCACCACCAGTGTTGCCCCCACCACCACCAGAGACCACATTTCCCTCTCACTCTCCACCCCCCATCCCGATACCTGCTCACTTAGCCAGCATCAATTATGTTGATCCTTACAGCTCATATAAGGGAACAGTAAATGATAAGGTCATACCTTTTTTTTCTTTTTCTAGGCAGATGTGTGGGAGTCTGTCCAGGTTCTGTTCTTGGATTCACTTTTTTGGGTTTCTAGAACACAGTGGTTTTCAACTGACAATCCCAGGCACACCATCACTACAGCTACTGACAATGCTTACTTCACTTCTACCTCAACATCTATTTGAGTTTTTCCTATTCGTACACTGAAGAATCCTTTCTATATTGATTGCTGGAGCTAATGAGAATTAGTCTCTAAATAATTTATCTAACACCAATTGATAAACCTGGTGTTAGATAAAAGTCAATGAAGATCCTAAAATCACCATTGTGCCATTTGAGTCCTCTGTATAGGAAATTACTGAGGTGGTCCCCAGACCACACCCTCGTTTCTGGAAAATGTAATGGGATACCAGTTAGATGAATATACTAGGTTTTGAGATAACGAGCAGGCGCTCTGTGCCCGCCCACCACGGGGGCGGGGGTGTACATGGGACCTGCCATGGACAGTCTCAGCCGGTCACAGCTCTGGTCAGGCCCACCAGGCCTTGCCCGGAGGGCACTGAGTTGGGGAAGGGCGCCCCAGCTTCAGCTACCCAGTGAACCTGATGGATTCAATCACCTAGTCCTGCATACCTGGACTTGGAGACTATTCTGTTGGGTGTGGCTCTGCCGAGCTGTGGGGTCCAGACCTTGAAAGTGACTGTGGTTGTGATGCATGAGGTTTGCGGGCCTCTGGGTGTCTGGACGGAGAGGCAGGGGCAGCCCGGCCCTGTCCCCGTTCCTGGACCCCTCATCAGGTCAGCACAGGCCCAGCGGGCAGAACCTCAGCCCTCTGCCTCTTGCTGTTTCCCAGTTGGTTGCAGTCCTCAGGAAAGTTTTCTTACCAATTCAGTTTTGGGGGGGAAAATGTAGATAATATAAATAAAATAAATTTAAAACAATAATATATAATAATAAAATAATAAAATAATATGATAAAATAATAATATAAATAAAATATAAATAAAATAAATAGATAAATATTTATCTCTGCTAAATACATCTATTTAACAGAAAGGTATTCTTATATGAGAAAGATTCAGAAGATTTAAATTTCCATGAAGCCTGTAGGTGGCAGCAACTTTCTGCTATTGGGCCACTGCTCTTCAGAAACATTTGACAGGACACAGGATGGAAATCAGACGCAGTTCTGCAGTCTGTGGTGGTTGTGTACTAAAGTACCAAAGTGAGGGATGTATTCACTATTTTGCTTTATAAAAGGTAATTTTCTGGTATTAGTTTTAAAAAAGCTATTTCATACCCTTCATTTGAATAAAGATCCAACCACATTTGTTTGAACCTGAAAGAAAAAGCTGAGCAAAAGACAGGACATTCTCAACAAAAGCATCATGAGGAAGAATCTTTTGACATTGCATTTAAGCATTTACACACTCTTTTCCCTCAACAGTGACCTGCATGACTTATGTGAAAATCCAAAGGCAATGATCCAATGAATTTACTAACAGTACCAGTAGATTTGCTTCATGGATCACACTTCTGATGATTGCCTTCTGCTCGTGGCATTTTCTGCCTAATATACCATGTAATATGGTCAAATTGAGAGTTTTATTTTATCAAATAATTCATTGGAAAAGCCCTTTTACTGTGTATTAAACAAATCAAAACCACAAATAACTTGGGTTACGTTTTCCTAGAATTGTCAAAGAAAATGTCATCCTAGTACCCTTAAAATAAATTTATTTAAATACCTGGATTTTACTTATTTTTGTTACTCATGTAGGATTATAAAGCTAGGTCATTTCTTTGATCAATAACTTTCTCTGGATTGATGAACTATGATGGACCCACTAATAAGTTTTAATAGAATTGGGACATCAAATTCCTTCCCAAACATTTGGAACCTTCCCAGATGCTGAGTTTAAGGAAACAGAAATGTTTGTGGATATGCTCTCCAGGGGTTTCCCTGAGTGATAGTCTGAAGTTTGTGCCTACTGGGGCTGGTTTCAGACATCTGTGCTTTTTTCTATTCTATTTGTGTGTGTGTGTGTGTGTGTGTGTGTGTGTCTAGTCATTGGACTTGAGTCCAAATAAATATTTTTGAAATCAGAACACCTTGTACAAAAGTTAACAAATCCAAATAAATATTCATGTTCACTCTGACAGAGTGAGAGGTGAGCCAAACTCTAGACCCCCTCCCCTAGCTCATTTTCTTTATGTAATTGGTCCTAAAAAGGAAGATAAGAGAAACAAGTGCCAGGGCTTTGACCCATGTTAGTTTTGCACAGTCACAGATATGATGAAATAAAGTGATGTACAATTTATCTACCAGAATGCCTTTACAGTTCTGACATGTATATATCACCATCCTTAGGGACATAATTAGCACTGCAAAATGTTTAATAGTATGTCTAATGAATGACTTTATACCATGACAAACTGTCATCCAACCAGCTTTATATTATTTATGAGAAAATAGACTATCAAAATATAAATGCTTGATTGACTGAAGAAAAGCATCCTAGTTTATCTCTCTTTTATAAGTTTATATTGAAGAACTCAGTGGAAGTATTGAGTATTTGATTTAAAGGTACTTGCTTCTTATGCCATGAATAAAATTCTGTAAAAACTATTTCTTAGAGCTGTTAGAAGTTTAGATATAATTCAACTCAAAGAACAAGTATGCAGTTAGGAAAAATATGTTTATGTATTCTGTTAGCATAAACATGGATATGCTGGTGCTGTGAGTTCTTAATAGTATACACAAGTAAATTTTAAATGGGAGAAGATATACTTATGTTTTTTAAAATAAATTTAACTTTTTTAAAGTGTTTTTGTTTTTTGTGCTGGTATGTTTTATTTTTTTAAATTTTTTATTATACCACCGTGAGACATACAATTACAAAGGTGTTCACAATTGGTTCTTGGTAATACAGTATACCAGCACCCATCCAGCCACCAGTGCCCCATTTCCACCACCAATGTACCCCACCCCAGGGTGCCTCAACAGCAGGTAGCCCTGTTTCCTCTCTTTCTCTCTCTGTCTCTCTCTCTGTCTCTAAAGTATTTTTTTTAATTGGGGGACAACAGGGAAATTGGATCACACTCAGCAGTGTTCTGGGAGCCTTGTGTCACCAGGAATTTGAACTAGGGTTAACTGTATACAATGCAAGAACCTTAATTATTGCCCTATAATAATTCTCCAGCTTCTAAATTGAATTTTTAAATTACTTTGTATGTTGACTCATAGAAAATAGTAACATGAAGGTCAAATTAAGAAAATATTTCCTAGGAAAAGCATGTTAGATTTAGATTAATGTGAATTTGTAGAAAAGCAAACAAGTAAATGTAGAATGTGCTGTTTTGAGCATAGTGTTGTTCAAATCTTGTGAAAATGACATAAGACACATAGGTATTAAACAATTTTTATAAGCTTTTGAGAGGCAAAAATAGCTATTTTTGTTGAATAGTGATAGGCATTTCATGTTTAATAGTAATAGGCATGTCTAACAGTAGTAGACATCTCATAATTTCTAAAATATAAGAAATCAACTTACAGTGAATGACAGTTTTATGACAAAATAAAAATGAAGCACAAATACAGGAGGGAACATTAAAATAAAGAAAGAGAAGCAAAGAAGATATGGTGAGGGAGAAAGAGAAAGGTAGGTAGAGGGAAAAGAAAAACTATAAATAATGAATTTTGTGGAAAAAAAACAGAAAAAGTGAAACATAATAAAACAACAAACAATTAAAATGATGATTCATGAAGAAGCAAGTCAATGAGTTTTTGATGCCACATATCTTTCACTAGAATACATATACGAAAAGTACACAACTGTCCATATTTTAAACATGGAAATTTCTAGTAAAATTTCTTTTTTTAGCTAATTAATCCTTAACATACCTTCTAGTCTTGTCAGTTAAATTAAGAGATGTCTGAAATTAAGAGATGTTTTTATCTTAAAGCTTATCAAGGAATGTTTGGTGATTTCTGGATATTTCTCATCTAGAACTATGTTGTATGGTGATATCTGCTTAAGAGAGTTGAGTTTGACAATGTTTTATGTGCATTGAGAAAGATGAGGGGCTAGAGTTATAGCCCATCAGGTAGAGCGTTTGTGGTTGGCCCATGCAGGCCCGGATTTGATTCCCGGCATTCCATATGGTCCCCCGAGCACCGCCAGGATAATTCCTGAGTGCAAAACCAGGATAAACCCCTGAACATTTCCAGGTGTGACCCAAAAAAGAAAAAAAAAAGGAAGATGAATAAGTTTTATATAATATTTAACATTCTGCTATTATTAAAACAAGGTCACTGATGATGTTTAAGGTGCTAGACTTATTTGTTGTGGGAAAGAAAACAAAAACAATTTACAAAGCCTTTGAACCCATCAAACATGTTTTTATTATTATTATTATGCAAATGATAGTGACCATCTGTTCTCTATCTCTACTGAAGCCAGAACATGAGGAAATAAATTGCAATGTGAGGTAGTAACTCACAGTTCCAGAAGGCTGAATCTAAACATTTGTCATGGGAATCTCCTGGTGGACAGTTCCACAATGAATTTGATCACATCATATTCAATTGACAGTTTTGCCTGACCGAAGTCACTGTCATCCCAAAATTCAAACAGGATCGGACCACCATCTCCTTCATGCAAAATTCTACTTCACAGAATGGGGAGAAAAGTTTGCAAACTTTAAGAAGAGAACTTCCAGAATGACCACCAACTGGGTGCTCTTTGGCACCATTGCGGCAACAAGGGAATATGCCATCACTGATGACAGCAATGAAGAATACAACTGACTGGTTCAGGACCTCAACAATTGTGCAAAGAAGGCCGAGAGAGAAAGGCACAAAAGGGACACCTGTCTTCAAAAACTCTCAAGCTCATTTGCCAACGTGGCAAGGTGTGAGCCTTGGGCAATCATAAGCTAACATCCAAGCTCACAAAACAGTGCAGAGAAGTGATGAGGGAAGACCTCAAAGAGCGAAGAGCAGCAATACTGGCCGATGCAGAAGAAGCCGGGAAAAGCATTTACAACATCTGCTTATCCTTTTGCCAACTATAAGACCAAGATGACGGCCCTATGACATCCTGATGGATCTATCATATCTTCCAGAAAGGCAATGGAGAAGATTATCCATGACTTCTACTCAGATTTCTTTGATAGCCACATCCACCTGCCCACATACCAAATTCTGCAGAATGGATATATCATTCCCGACATTCTCCCTTCTGAAATCTGACATGCCATTTTGTCGGTAAAGAAGAGAACACAACCAGGCTCAGACAAAGACAGATCCAAACACCTGAAGAATCTGCCATCAGTAATCATCAATACACTGACTCAGCCCTTCACACACTACCTGTCTGATCGCAGGGTTCCCTCCCAAGGGAAAAACAGCAGGACAACTCTACTGTTAAAGAAGGGAAACATCCATGACATTGGCAACTATCACTTGATCTGCCTGTTGTCTACATCTTCATAATCCTGTTCACTTGAATCATGATGAACAGGACTGGCAGAACATTAGATGAAGGACAACCATGCAAGCAAGCTGGATAAGGATTCAGCACAATCTACCATATTCACCTGGTAACCAAGCTCACTGAGGTTTGTAGGGAGTTCAAGATGCCACTCTGTCTAATGTTCTTTGTTTTAAAGAAAGCCTTTGATTCTGTTGAGACAGAAGTGGTCATTGAGCCCTAGGCAAACAGGGCGTTCAAACTCAATACATCAAGATCCTTCATGAGCTGTATTACGAATTCACCACCAGGATCTCACCATTCTACAAGGAAGTGATCATGATGCCAAAAAAGGGTTCAGCAGGGTGATACCATTTCAATGAAACTCTTCAGCGCCACCCTTGAGAACGCCATGCGACTATTAGAATGGGAAGAAATGGGAGTGAAGTTAGATGGTTGATGACTACACCGCCTCTGCTTCGCTGATGACATTGTTCTAATAACACCAAACATTAGCCAAGAGGCACAAATACTGGCTGACTTTGACTTTAAATGTGAAAAGGTAGGTCTACAGCTGAATCTCAACAAAACACTGTTCATGAAAAACGAACCAGTTCCAGATGCTTCATTCATTCTTAAAGGAACAAACATCTCTGAATGCAGCAGATATGTGTACTTAGGTCAAGAACTCAACATGATGAATGATCTAAAACCTGAGCTGCGCAGGAGGAAGAGAGCAGCATGGAACACCTTCAAGCATGGAATAAATAAAAGAATGAAGAACCTCTGGCTCCAGGCATGTCTCTTTAACTCTACCATTCTACTTGCATTAACATATGCCTCAGAGACACGGGCCCTACAAAAGCAGGATGAGAACAGTATTTGGGTCTCCCAAAGAGGAATCAAAAGAGCTATGTTTGGAATATCACGCTTCACTCAAGTGAGAGAAGGAATATGGAGTTCCGACCTCCACTGATGATACAGAGTCAGGGACACTGTCTCATTTGCCACTGTCTTCCCCTTCATCGTCGATTTGCTCGAGTGGGCACCAGTAACATCTCCATATGACCTGTCTCATGCAAGTAGAGCCCAAGGGCACCTGCTTGCTCCAGGAACATAAAGAGCCTCAAACCATCCCATCAGGTCATGGGAATGAGGTCTATAATTGTTACTGATATCTGGCATATCAAATACGACACGGGTAGCTTGCCAGGCTCTGCTGTGTGGGAGCATACTCTTGTAGTCAAATCAAAATCCTGCATTTATTGATGAGCCAAACTGTGATAGGCTGGTCTTCTGGGTGGAGTTCTGACAAGGGGAAGTCCGGATGTGGAAAATGGAGGTCCTCATGGAGTGGGGGGTCGTCTGGCTTGTTGGGAGGCTCTGCTGGGGTGGCGGGCCAGGGCTAGAACTTGCTATCCCTCCCGGCGCCTCATGAGCGGCTGGGCAGTGAGAGCCAGTAGCAGCTCTGCCCCCATGTCTGTCTCTCATTTGCCAAGGCATCAAAAATCAGATGGGCTGGACATATAATGCGACTTAGAGACAACCGCTGGACTAGAGCCATGGCATGTCAAAAGATCTCATGGTCACCCGCCTACAAGATGATCATATTTCTTTGTCAAGACCATGAATGAACGGTTTGAGGCTCTTCGTACTCCTGGAACAAACAGATGTCATTGGGCTACACTGGCACATGACAGGGACAAATGGAAAAGTTACTGGCACCCGTTGGAGCAAATAGATGAATAACGGGATGTCAAGTGATCAAGTGATGAGGTAGTTAGGTTAAAATAATTGAAAAATTTCCTGATAGAACTGTTAAACATTGAAGTATAATCAGGAAGAGAATTTGTAGAATCTTAGATTTTCTTTTTAATACCCCTCACTTATTTTTCTGATTTTTTAGCCTGTAACTGATAGACTTTCCACAAATATGATTTATTTTAATTTTAATATTAGAGAGACTAATATATAATGACAATAATCAAATAATTGTCAGGATGTGTTGTTATTTATTATACAGTAATACAAATTCATGGAGCTTCAGAAACCCTTTTATTTTGCATACAAATACAGATATCATATAGTTCAGTTTCCATTAATTCTGCATGACACTTTATACATGATAATGGCTACCACATAACTTAGAATTTTGTGTTGAGAGTTGATCTGTGTAAGATTTCAAATCACAATAAAGATGAAAGAGTTACACTTCTGTAAAAGCAGTAGCTAGCCTGATTTGAAAGGGACAGAAAGAAAACATGAGAGGTGAATTGACCAGATCATTTTACTTATGTCAATAAAACCCCAATTATCCATTTCACAGAGTTCACATAAAACTATTATTTCTGATACACCATGCTGTCTTTGATAATGATCTGATTATTAGCATTCCTTGCCATAGCAATTAGAGAAGAAAAGGACATTAAGGGCATACAGATAGGCAAGGGAAGAAGTCAAGCTAACATTATTTGCTGATGACATGATATTATATCTAGAGAACTCTAAACTCTCTACCAAAAAACTCCTAAAAACAATAGGTACATATAGTAGAGTGGCAGAATACAAAATCAACACCCAAAAGTCTGTGGCTTTCCTATGTACAAATAATGAAAGAGAAGAAAGGGATATTAAGGAAATGATTCCATTCACAATTGTGCCACAGAAAATCAAATACCTAGGAATCAGCTTAACTAAAGTGTGTAAAGGACCTGTACAAAGAAAACTATGACATTGCTCCTAGAAATAAGAGGACACAAGGGAATGGAAACACATTCCCTGCTCATGGATGGGAAAAACAACATTGTCAAAATGGTAATACTCCTAGAGCGCTGTACAGATTCAATGCAGTACCTTTTAAGGATACCCATGACATTCTTCAAAGAAATTGATCAAACACTCCTGAAAATTGTATGAAACAATAAACCCCCCATGAATAATTAAAGCAAACCTCAGGAAAAAGAAGATGGGAGGCATCACCTTTCCCAACTTCAACTGTATTACAAGGCAGTAGTACTTAAAACAGTGTGGTATTGGAATAAAAACTGATCTGTGGACCTATGGAATAGAATTGAGTATTCTGACATCCATCCTCAAGCACATGATCATTTAATCTTTGATAAAGGAACAAAGTGTCTAAAATGGAGTAAGGGAAAGCCTCTTCATCAAGCGGTGCTAGGAGGTCAGCGACAGTTTAAAAAAATGATTTCGACCTCTGTCTAACACTGTGCAGAAAAATCAGATCAAAATGGATTAAAGATCTCAATATCAGACTTGAATCCATAAAGTACATTGAAGAAAATATAGGAAATACACTCCACGATATTGAAGCAAAAGGCATCTTCAAAGGTGAAACACCACTAACAAAGCAACTAGAAGAAAAGATAAACATATGCAGAAAAATGCTTCTGCACCTCAAAAGAAACAGTGACCAAGTTACAAAGGCAGTCCACAGAATTGGAAAGAATATTCACCCAATGCCCATCTGATAAGTGGTTAATATCCAAGGTATATCAGGTATTTCTAGAACTTTACAAGAAGAAAACAACCAACTCCATCAAAAAAATGGAGAGAAGAAATGAACAGAAACTTCAAAAAAGAAAAAATTTGAATGGCCAAAAGACATATGAAAAAATGCTCATCATCATTAAATGCTCATCATCATTAATCATCAGAGAGAAACAAATCAAAACAACAATGAGATATCATCTTACACCGCAGAGAATGGCACATATCCAAAAAGAACAAGAACAACAAGTGCTGGTGTGGATGCAGTGAAAATGGGACTCTCATCCATTGTTTTGGGAATGTTGACTGGTACAGCCTTTCTGGAAAACAATATGGGCATTCCTACAAAGACTAGAAATTGAGATCCCATTTGACCCAACCATATCACCCCTGGGATTATAACCTGGGAAGCCAAAAATCACACTCGGGGAAACTCCATCTGCACTTTTATTTTCATAGCAGCACTATTCACAATAGCCAGAATCTGGAAACAACCAGTGTGCCCGAGAACTGATGACTGGATAAAGAAACTCTGGCACATCTATACAGTGCAATAATATGCAGTCATTAGGAAAAGGGAAATTATGAAATTTGCCTATAAATGGATGTACATGGATAGGATCATGTTGAGTAAAATTAGCCAGAAGGGAAACATACAAATATAGAATGACTGCATTTATTATGACTGCATATTATATATGCAGTCATTAGAATGACTGCATATATATATGTCATGCAAATAAATGCAGTCATTCTATATTTGTATGTTTCATATGCAGTCATTCTTTATCTGTATGTGTCATAATATACATATATATTACATATATATATGTATTATGATGCCAATATCCAAGGTCAGGGGAAACATGGATCAGGAGATCTTGTCAAAGGTGGAAATTATCACAAACGTGTGGGAATCAGAGGCTAGGTAAGACATAAAATGGAACAGTGTGCTAATAATTGTCGAAAGTGCTAATACCAACCTAGAACTGAGCATAAAATACAGGCAAAAAGATACACATGATAACCTCTAAGTGTATGTATAGCAATTGCAATCCACAAATGTAAGAGAAGGAAGAGAGAGAGAGAGAAGAGAGAGAGAAAGAGAAAGAGAGAAAAGAGATAAAGAACCTGCGATAGAGGCAGGTTAGGGGAGTGGGGAGGGAATTGGGGACATTGGTGGTGGGAAATGGGCACTGGTGGAGGGATGGATGGGTGCTTGAACACTTTATGACCGAAATCCAAATATGAACATCTTTTGAATATCTTTGTAATTGTATATCTCAAGGTGGTATAATAAAATAATAAAAAACATATATATAGCTAAATAAAAAAAAGAAAATTGAGCCAACCAAAATATATGCATATATATATATGTATGTGTATATATTTAAATATATGTCTAAGTATATATGCTTATTATATTTAAATATATTTGGCATATATTTAAATATAAATATATTACATGTTCCTGAAGCAATAACTTTCTGATGCATTGCTAAATTATTGATATGAGTATTATTGTCATTAATTCAAATGATACAAGTTTATTTGTCATTCCTCACCTTGGCATTATAAATGCACTTAACACCTCAACCTACTCTCTGGTTGTTGTATGGTTGCCAATTTCCAGAATGGTGCCTAGTACTTAAAAAGTATTATGTAATACTTGAAACTAATATATTATGTAAGGTACTTACAGATAAACTAGTGATTGGATAAATAACTGAATTATAATTAGTTATAAAATATTCAGATACTTGTTGATGTGAAATTTTATGAAGAAATATAAAACATTGGACTATTAAGAGTTTAAACTGATTATATTTTTTGGTAAGGTAATGAAACTGGACATAGTTTTATTATGATATTACCCCAGTTATTGTGGTAATTAATACAAATGGGAAATAGCAATACAACGATGGGGGAGATGAATAAAAGACCATGTGGTAAGTCTTGCTTTATTTCAGTTTTCTCAGTTTTCAGATATAATACTGATTATCTCAAGGCTGCCAGCTCTAGCAAATAGTGATATATGTGTATACATTATATATATATATGTATATATACACATATATATATCACAGATATATATATATATACATATATATATATATCACTGTATCACTGTCTTCCCGTTCATCATCGATTTGCTCGAGCGGGCCCCAGTAACATCTCCATATGTCCTGTCTCATGCTAGTAGAGCCCAAGGCATCTGCTTGCTCCAGGAACATAAAGAGCCTCAATCCATTCGGAATGAGGTCTATAATTGTTACTGGTATTTGGCATATATATCAAATACAACACGGGTAGCTTGCCAGGCTCTGCCGTGCAGGTAGCATACTCTTGTAGGCATCTCTAAGTCCAGCATTCATTGATAAACCGTGTGGCCGCTTGCAGCCGCGGAGAGCCTGGCGCTGATAGGCTGGTCTGATGGGTGGAGGTCTGATGAGAGAGAAGTCGGATGTGGAAAATGGAGGCCCTCATGGAGTGTGGGGGGGGTCTGATGGGTGGAGGTCTAGAACCCTGTATATATATAGCCGCTCACCTAGCCGCTCACTAGGTGCCCAGGAGGAATGGCGGGTTCTAGCCCTGGCCGTCACCCCAGCAGAGCCTCGCAAGAAGCCAGACAACCCCCACTCCACTAGGGCCGCCATTTTCCACATCTGGACTCCCTCTTGTCAGAACTTCACCCAGCAGAACTGATCACAGCCCGGCGGCCACTAGCGGCCGCATGGTTCATCAATAAATGCTGAATTTAGAGGTGACTACAAGAATATGCTACCCCTCACGGCAGAGCCTGGCAAACTACCCGTGTCGTATTTGATATGCCAAATACCAATAACTATTATAGACCTCATTCCCATGACCTGATGGAATGGTTTGAGGCTCTTTATGTTCCTGGAGCAAGCAGGTTCCCTTAGGCTCTACTTGCATGAGACAGGACATATGGAGATGTTACTGGTGCCCTTCGAGCAAATCGATGATGAACGGGAAGACAGTGATACAGTGATATCATATTTATATATATATGAATATAGTTAAATATATATTTAAATATATATAAACCTAAATGTATCTGCTCTTGAAAAATGATAAAGTTGATAACTTGATTCCCTTGATGAACAACAATATGTTAATTTGTATTGGAGTCAGTAGAACTGTATTAGTATCAAGTTTCTGATATTTTAGCCACTGCATTAATTTTTTCCAAAGATTTTATTTCTGTATAACAAATATAATTTATGTCAGTGTCAGCAAAGGAGTTTATAAATATTTTTGTTTATTGAATTCATAAAGTGAAGATAGCAATTATCCTTCAATTACATTAAATAACTGTATTACTTTAACTGACTTAATGAGAAGCGATATAATGTTATAGCACAATTTATTTAATTTATAATTTTTGTTGTTCCACAAATAATTTAAGAATAAACACAGGAATATAAATATTTTTAAAAGAATATATTTGAATAACTTAAAAGAAGCAAAGAGAAAATTTATTGGAAATAAAAATGACCTTCAGAATGATTTTTAAACATAAAACATAGTTCAGTGAATTTACATCTACTTCCTGGAAGGGAGACATAAATACGTTTCTAAGCTTTAGCAGCAAAATAAGGGGAAAGAAGGGAAGTATAAATAGTTCCAACAATAAGAAAATCGGTAAAGCAATGTTATAGCTCACAAAAATATCAGTTTTTCCTTTATTGAGAGTAAATATACATACTAATGGCATCTTTCTATATCCATAGTACTGTCATAGTAATAGATGCTCTTCTTTTCTTAAAATAGTGATTCCAACACTAAATTAAATTAAACTTTAATTTTTAACCCATAAATTTACATAACTTGCATGAGAACTGCTTTTCTAATTGCTTGCATTTTGTTTTCACCCATATCTTATTCATCACATAAGTACACCCACAAAGGCACACTTTCAAAATACAGGTTTTAGTTCTTTTTCACAGAGCTACCATTTTCGTTCATAAGCAATCAAGTTTTCTTTCATAAGCAGACACTAAATTTCTTATGTCATTAGCCTTAACATTAAGATGTCTGGTTACAGAGAGACATCTACTAAATGTGAAAAAATTCTTAGCTATGGATCTTTCATCTACATATGTGAAAAATTATTCTACTTAGGTACCAGGATTCCCTTTGATAATAAAAAACCTGGTGGTGAATATAAGTATGGCATAAGATGCATTTTAACATACTATCAAACATCAAGGCAAAAGTTTATTAAAAATTATGAGTACTGCAAGTTGGGACTAGCTAGCATTTGGGAAATTAAGATAAGAAAATAACTGTTGTGGTGAAGTATTGCCAATAAATATCCCTGTCTTATATGCATTTTGTAGTTAATAGAATTAGGGGCTTAGATTTCAGTACATGAAGATTTAAAATTTATGATTTGAAAATAAGTTTGACCAATGGTCAGAATCAGGGTTCCACATAAATAAAATCACATATTAATCTATGATTGTTCCTTGACTCTGGTATACTTTTTGGCAGAGATAATTAGCATGTGTCCTGAGAAAGATGCTCCAAAAAATTAAACCAATTATTTGGCTTATATAACATAATGCTGAAGATAATGAAAACTCAGAGAGGTGTTGATTTGACTTTCACATAGAAGACCAGCTGTAGGCAGATTCAGGCCCATACGGGGGAATACTGAGCGCATTAGGGAGCTGGGTGCCTTTTGCATGCCTTACTCTGTGAACCTGGTAAGTCATTTTTGCTGACTTTTAGTTTCCCCATATATTAAAATTTACAGTGGTGCTTAAATTCTAGACAAGTTAAAGTTAAATAAAATATGAGGCAGCTATCAGAGTAGGTGCAGTATATATTATTTATCGTTCAGAGCATTAGGTAAAAGCATGAAAGTAAAAGGATTTGGTATTTTAAGAAATACATAAAGAAACAAAAAATAAGCTACAGGGACAGAAAACTAGCAGTTCCTAGGAAAGTAGGGTGTTGTGAAAATTACTAATGACAGGGGTGAATTTACTGTATATGAATGTGTTTATTAAAAAGCTAAGAAACCAGGGGTTGCAGAGATGACTCAAGAGTCAAAGGTACATGCCTTGCGTATACAAGGGAACGATGTTTGATCCCCAAAACTGCATGGTTCCCTGCATGCTTCCTTTAACACCACAGGCACAGCCTTGGAGATCCCTGAGCTTGTAGCACTTCATTAGACCTGAAGATTAAACTGTCTGGCCAGATTGGTCAGTTATTACTGGATTGACCACTGGATCAGCTGAACAATCCTTGGGAGTTCCAAGTACCTCCACACACAGAGGAAAAAACTTAAGGTAGAATAATAAAATGAAAAGCTGGAATATTCCTTTGATTTACAGGCATATGCTAATGTATGCATATAAAATTATACATAAAATATGCATTGAATAATTATGCATTTTATTTCTTGGTCTGGAGATAAAATTTCCTTGTAAGAGGGAATAATAGTTTTTTAATTCTAGAAGAAAGTTTTAAAGTCATATAGAATAAGGCATTTAAAACTGAGAAACTGGAGACCTATCAAGAAGATGTGATTGGCAAATGAAGGTAATATAATGATTTATTTAGTGGTAGAGTCATACTTGAAATCATATTTCTTAACTTATAATTCTGTGCATTCTGCCTCTTATAATTTTAGTTCTTTGAAATAATTGTTATGGTCTTTTAGAGTAATTGTACCTTTAATTGAAATTGCTTTTTCATTGGGCTGACAAGCGTCTTAATTGTGAAGTACTCTTTGTAAACCCTAATTTATAGTAATTTTCACAACATGCAAGTTTCCTAGGAACTGCTACAGTTCCTAGGAATATATGCTACAGTTCCTAGGAATACTAGCCTAATACTTGCATGTATTAGACTAAGGTTTAATCTCCAGCACCACACATATTGTTTATCCACTCTATTGGGATATATATATATATATATATATATATATATATATATATATATATATCACTGTCTTTCCGCTCATCATCGATATGCTCCAGCGGGCACCAGTAACATCTCCATATGACTTGTCTCCATGCAAGTATAGCCCAAGGGCAACTGCTTGCTCTAGGAACACAAAGAGCCTCAAACCATCAGGTCATGGGAATGAGGTCAATAATTTTTACTGGTATTTGGCATATCAAATACGGCATGGGTAGCTTGCCAGGCTCTGCTGTGCAGGTAGCATACTCTTGTAGTCATCTCTAAATCCAGCATTTATTGGTGAACTGCCCGCCAGAGCCGGGCTGTGATAGGCTGGTCTGCTGGGTGGAGTTCTGACGAGAGGGAAGTTCGGATGTGGAAAATGGAGGCCCTCATGGAGTGGGGATTCGTCTGGCTTGTTGTGAGGCTCTGCTGGGATGGCGGGCCAGGGCTATAACCCACCATCCCTCATGGGCGCCTCGTGAGCAGTTGGGCACAAGGAGAGCCAGTAGTAGCTCTGCCCCATATCTGTGAGTCTCTAGATCAGCATATGGAAACAGCTTTTAAATCATCCCTGGCCACTGCAAGCGCAAACATGAACATCTTGTAATTGTATACCTAACAGTGGCATAATAATTCTTTTTGCCTTTTTTGGGTCACACCTGGCAATGCTCAGGGGCTACTCCTGGCTCTGCACTCAGGAATTATTCCTGGCAGTGCTCAGGGCATCATATAGGATGACGGGGATCGAACCCTGGCCGGCACAGATGGGCCGTGTGCAAGGCAAATGCTCTACCTGCTGGACTATCGCTCCAGCCCCCTAAAATATATATTTTTTAAAAGGCCCAATATGGGGCTGGAGCGATAGCCCAGAGGGTAGGGCGTTTGTGTGTGTGTGTATATATATATATACATATATATATATGTATATATATATATATGCCTGTAGGAATGCTTACAGTATTTTAACATGAGGCTTGAAGACTAGAAACTGTACATCCACTGCAGCAATAACATAGAGCTTCCCTTAAACAGTTTATTTCTATCTTCTTGCCTAATTTCTTTTTGTTGTTTTGGGGCCATAACCAGCAGTGTTAGAGGAATATTCTTGGGTCGGTGCTCAGAAGTTCATGTGGTGCCTGGGATTGAGTCCATGACCTTTTCATGCCTGTATGCTCTCGGGAAGTTTGAATGATATATCCAGCTCTTAACCTAATTTCTTTAAAAGTAGAGGTCCCTAAGCTTCTTTGACCTACAGTCTTTGTAGAAAATGAAAATTTACTGTGTCCCTGGAAATCTAACTTCTTTAAATTAGCAAATAAAAGCAACCCAGGGGCTGGAGTGATAGCCCAGCAGGTAGGGTGTTTGCCTTGCACATGGCCTGCCTGTGCCGGCCCTGGTTCCATCCCCAGCATCCTATATGGTCCCCTGAACACTGCCAGGAGTAATTCCTGAGTGATGAGCCAGGAGTAACCCCTGAGCATCGCTGAGGGTGACCCAAAAAAAAAATAAAATAAAATAAAAGCAACCCAACACCTGCTGCCACCATGCTGAAGTATATTTTTTGACCACCTGGAGAAAGATTGGTTTTACTAAGACACAACAACAAAATCCCATACACTTGGGCTAAAATAAGAAAGCACTGGATTAACTGAAGAAGATATTCTCACAAAACATTTCAGATAAAGAAATAACAACTAAAATCTACAAAGCACTCACAAAGGTCAGCAATCTAAAAAAGCTAATAACCCCAACAAAAGAGATGATGAGATGCCAATTATACAAAGATGGACAGTTCCATAAGGAAGACATATTTGTCACCAATAAGCACATGAAAAAAGTGTTCATTATAATTTAGTATTGGGGAAACACAAATCAAAGAGCAATGAGGAGCTGAAGAGAATGGGGAGTGGATAAGATGCTTGACTTGGGTTTGATTCCCTGCATGTCATGACTCCCTGATCACTGCCAGGAGAGACAACTGAATGCAGTCAATAGTAACCCCTGGGTATCACCAGGATTGGCTTTTAAAAAAAAGCCAAACGAAACAGCAATTAGGTATCACCAGTCAGAAAAGATATATCAAATAACAAAAAATAAAACTAATTGGAAAAAAATTGTTGGCAGAGTGTGTTAAACAAAAAAGGAACCACTATTCACTGTGGAGAATATCTGGTCCAATCCTTGGGAAAACAATATAGAGATTTCTCAAAAGAAAAGAAAACAGGTATACACACACCTATTTTACTATAACTCTTAGTGTGTTAGCCAGGATATGGAGCAATTGATTTTCTAACAACAGATAAATTGATAAAGAGTTATAATATAAAACATATATAAATACATATATTATTATAGTATATATAAGTACAGTATATTTATATCTATCTATGCCATTTGGAGACAACTGCTGGTCTAGACCCGTTACTGACTGGATCCCACAGGATGTCAAAAGATCAAGTGGCTGCCCACCTACAAGATGGTCAGACTTCTTCGTCAAGACCCTGAATGAACGGTTTGAGGCTCTTCATATTCCTGAAGCAACCAGATGCCATTGGGCTACACTGGCACGTGATGGATTCAAATGAAAATGTTACTAGCGCCCGCTGGAGCAAATCGATGAATAATGGGATGTCAAGTGATCTATCCATCCATCCATCCACCCGTCCACCCGTCCACCCATTCGCCCGTCCGCCCATCCATCCTTCCATCCATCCATCCATCCATCCATCCATCCATCCATCCATCCATCCATCCGTCCGTCCGTCCGTCCGTCCGTCCGTCCGTCGTCCCATCCGTCCGTCCATCCGTCCGTCCGTCCGCTCCATCCGTCCATCCATCCATCCATCCATCCATCCATCCATCCATCCAT
The DNA here is from genome assembly GCA_021461705.1 of Cryptotis parvus. NCBI lineage: Eukaryota > Metazoa > Chordata > Mammalia > Eulipotyphla > Soricidae > Cryptotis > Cryptotis parvus. The sequence continues at coordinate 32,879 of JAJIBD010025115.1, forward strand.
CCATCCATCCATCCATCTATCTATCTATCTATCTATCTATCTATCTATCTATCTATCTATCTATCTATCTATCTATCTATCTATCTATCATCATCATCATCATCTATCTATCTCATCTCTCTCTATAAATATATATTAGAATAAAAAGCGACCATGGGAAAATAAAGCCAACTTGGATGAAACTAGAGTATCATGTTTAGTTATAAGCCAGGGGCAAAATGATCAAGTCAAAATTATTTTACTTATCTGTGGTATACAGAGAAATTTATCAAGGGCATAATACAATTTTGTATACTGGATGATAGGCCTGGGGGATGTTGGGTGGAGTTGAGGTATTAGGCTCTTTGGAAGTAATATAGGTACATAGATGGAGGGTCTGGAACATCAGGGGACTAAGAGGTAAAGTGTACATCAAAATCACACTGTCAATAAATAGTGGAGAAATAGAAGAGAAGGGTGATTGAAATACAAGTGGAATCCTACAGTGACCCCTTCTTCAGGTGGAGGGTCACTGGGCACTTTGGTGGTTATAATGAGCAGTAACTTTTCGTGTTGATACCACAAACTTAAGCACTACTGTAATCTCAATACTTTAACATACATAAAAAGTTAAGATATGTACCATGAAAAAGTGTGTTTTATAGGATAGCTAAAAGTAAGGAAAACATTTGGTAAGTAAATAAACAGTGTATTAGAAATAGACTGGCAGAGTTAAGTATGGCAAATTTTATGTGAGTTTTATGTACTTTTAGAAATCCAGGTTTGCAAATGGTCATAAAATTCTACAAGTATACTTCTCTCACAAAGTTCTTTTCTCAAATTCCTAAGCAAACTCCTGCAGTGTATCGTGTTTGTGTTTGAAAGATCACATCCTGACTTCATCTGTGGTGTCTTTGCTTAGTGTTTAAGAAATTTTTGCAGCTGGGGTGAACCTATAGTTTTTGGTGAAAAGCAGCATGAAAAAATTGATCCTTCATCCAAAAAATAAGAAGTCTAACACTAAGGGGTGAAAACTGCTGAGAAAACATGCTGATCTCGGATGATATGCATACGACAATAATCCTGCTGATATTAAATTGCTTAAAAGGTTTTGTGTTTGTATTTGGTGATATGTTTGAGTTTTATTAAAAGCACAATGTAATAATTGATTAAGTTTTGGATTCGAGCTTCAGATTGTGGGCTCAAGGACTTTTTTTTTTTTTTTTTTTTTTTTTGCTTTTTTGGGTCACACCCGGCGATGCTCAGGGGTTTCTCCTGGCTCTGCACTCAGGAATTACTCCTGGCGGTGCTCGGGGGACCATATGGGATGCCGGGGATCAAACCTGGGCCTGCATAGGCTGTCGCGTGCAAGGCAAATGCCCTACCTGCTGGGCTATTGCTCCGGTCCCTCAAGGACTATTATTGGCTCTGTTCTCAGAAGCGTCCTCTAGAGGACAGTATGTAGCCAGGGAACATATGTGGTTGCCGCATGCAAGGCAAGTGCCTTACTTCTATCACTATCTCTCCAGCCAAGAATTTTGCTTCTTAATGACAGAAAACGAATAATTTCTTTATAACTGGTATCCTGGTATTTGTTACCTATTGAAATTATCATTAGATATTCTGTTATCCTGATATAGAATTTTCACATGAGATTTCATAGCTTTGGATCAAAGTTCTGTAAGTGAACGATAGAAGTAGAAGTCATTACTTTATAATTAGTTTAAAATATTGTGAAATTTCCAGGGTTCAGTGTCACACCTCTATACCAGTACGAAACTCACTATTCCCACAAGCATGTTTCTGGTGCCATTGACCACCAAAAACCTCTCTTCATTAGTCCCATACGCTGTTCCTTCCCTCTGGTATTCAGTATAGTGTTAAATGAGTCCAGCACTTGTTTTTTCTCATCCTTTGATTTAGTTACTCATATTCAATATGTGGATGCAACCATTAGATATATATTTTTGAATTTTCTTCTTTGAATTTTGGGAACATCCAACTCAGGTTGGATGATATGGAGTTAGTCCTCTCGTTCTGTGCTCAGGGATCTCTCCTAGATTGATTTGGGAGACCATATAGGTTGCCAGGGATCTAATCCAGGTAGGCAGAGTGCAAGGTAAGCTCTGTACCCACTGTACTGTATGTCTGGCCCCTAAAATAATAATTTAAAATGTACTAAATTTTTCCTTTTGTTTTACTATTTGCAGTACAGGAAAATTTTTATTTTACACACAAAAAATAGGCTTCCATTATTTTAGCTTAATATCTGGTAGGTAAAATTTTATGTAAGTGAAAAGTCATATTTAGCTTATTCATTACCTATATGACTTTGGGCAATGTTCTTAATCATGCTAATCTACAGGTTCCTTATTTACACAATGCTGACAATAAGAGAGCAGGTAACTAAAAATTATGGCAAAGATTAAATTAAAATGCAGTCAACTCTTCAGCACAGTGACTTGTCACGAAGTTGTATTATTAATTAGTGATTGTCTTATAGATCCATGAATTCTTAAATGGCTGCTAATCAAGCAGTTTCATAAATCAGGTTTAATCAACATGCTACTTTTAAATTTACATAAAAAGCAAGATATAATTTACTGTGATACATCTACATAAAACAATGTCAGGTAGATAACTTTTATTGATCTTTATGAGGCAAAGTCCCAGGCAAAGCATCCATTTTCCTTTTGTATTTTAAATAGAGTTTTTCCTAAATATGTTCTCAATTTTATTACTTGAATGTATTTTTATTGATATTTGTTTACAAGAGTGTAAACATTTGTATTTTAGGGTTGCAGTGTTACTATATCATCTATGACCAAAGGACCACTTCCTACATCACAATCCATTAGTCTCTTTCACTATGCCCTCACATCATGCTTCTCAGCCTCAACTGTCTGGCGCAAGTCTACAGATTTGTTTTCATTGGACCGTGCCTCTTTCTTTACTTTGTTTCTTTACATATCACATATGAATGAGATCATCTGGTATTTTTGCTTTCTCCTTCTGACTTATTTTTCTTAACATGACCTCCTCTTGTTCCATCGATGTTGTTTCCAAGTGCAATATTTTATACTTTATTAAAGCTAAATAGGATTATATTGTCTCTCTATATTATATTTCCTTTACCTATGCCTCTGCCATTGGACATTTGGGTTGTTTCCAGTTCTTGGTTACTTTAAGTGATGCTTCTCTGAACATAGGTGTGCTTAAGCATATGCTTTTAATTTGATTTTGTGTGTAAGTTTTGGACAGATAACTAAGAGTGGAATTCAATGTCTTGTAAAATTCTATTATTAATTTTTTGAGAAATCTCTACTATTTTCCATAGAGGTCAAAGTTACTGACATTTCCATCAACAGTGAATGAATGTTCTTTCCTTCACACCCAAGTCATCATTTGTTTTTGGTGTTTTAAAAATGACATAATCTTACTGCTATGAGGTGATATTTCATTGTCATTTTTGGTTTATGTTATCCTAATAAGAAGTAATGATTGCCCTCACATCATTACTAATAAGAAATAATGATTGCCCTCATATTTTTCCATTTTTCTATTATACATCTGACACTTCTTGGAGAGGTGTCAGTTCTGTCCAGTGTTTCTCCCTACGTTTGGGGGTATATTTTGGCCATGCCCGGCTATGTTCACACTTACTCTTGGTTGAGTTTAGGACTCACCTTTGGTGTCATTGAGCACCTGGGGTGCTAGGGATAGAATCTAGTTTAGGCATGTGCAATGTATGTGACCTACTTGCTTTATTATCTCTCCAGCCTCTCTCCCAGTGTTTTGGTGGACATTTCGAACAACCCTCAGGGGCCCTGTGGCCTATCCTATAGAGATACCTGACTTTTTGTGTGGGACAGAGAGTTCAATGCTTGTGCCATGTGATGCATTTCTGCTTAAGTCTAAATGATTCTGTGACCTCCCAGAGATATGCCTGGTGGTGCTTCGTGGAGCAACGCGGCACCTGAATTTCGCTTGGCCCTTATACATTGATGGCACTCTTGTCAGTCTTTGGAACTGCCTCTTTAGAGCTTTTCCCATTTTTTTTGATGGAGTGTTCATATTTTTTCACTGTTAAGTTTTGTGAATGCTTCACATATATTGGCTATCAGCCCTTCATATGATTTATGATGTGCAAATATTTTCTCCTCCTCAGTAAGATATCTTTGTTTTAATGATAGTTTGTTTTGTTGTACAGATGCTTTTTAGCTTGATAAAATACTGTTTGTTTATTTTTGCTTTTGTTTTACTTGTCATTTGAATTTAATCTCTGAATACACTGTGAAAGCAAATATCATGAGTGTTTTGCTTACATTTGTGACTAATATTTAAAACTTTAATATATTTTTAGTTTTTTTGTATATTAGATGAAATAGGGATAAAGCTTTTTATTTTTGTGTATGGTTTGTAGCATTTCCCACCACTATTTAACAATTGGACTTTCTTTTTATACAAGTAAAGTCACAAGTCACATGAATTAGAATATACATTATTGCACAAAATATTTAATAATATCAAATGTTAAATAATTATACTAAAGACAAAATTAATTTAGCAAACTGAGTATAAGTACATTTACATACTAAGATTTAAGTTTTTAATACTAAGTACAAATATATTTACTTCTCAGGTGGTGTTATTGCAAAAGTAAGGCACAGATAAAATTTTGTGATATTCTGGGGCCAGAGTGATAGCACACTGGGAGAGCATTTGTCTTGCACACAGCCAACCAGGGTTCGAACCTAGACATCCCATATGCTCTCCCAAGCATTGCCAGGAATGATTCCTGAGTGCAGAGCCAGAAGTAACCTCTGAGCATCGCTGAGTGTGACCTAAAGGCAGAAAAAAAAGATTTTCAACTGTTTGAAAAATTAGTGTGAAGAAATGATTATTCTGTTTAAAGAATAAATTTGAGAACATTCTACATAAGCAGTTTTTATATATTTACTGTTTTTTAAAATAATAATTATTTGCTTTGTTTTTTGGGGGGCTGGTTTTTTTGGGGGCTAGTTTGTACCAGCTATGTTCAAGGTTTGCCCTGGCTCTGTACTCAGGAATCACTTGCAGTGTTAAGAAAACCATCTGAGCTGCTGGGGATTGAGCCCAGATCAGACACATGCAAGGCAAATATATTACTTGCTCTATTACCACTTCAGCCCCATTATCGGTGTATTTTTCATGGGGACTTCTCTCTATCAGTGCTCCTGATATTACTCTACTGAGTTGTGTGCTCTTGACAGTTCAGAGCTAGGGTACAGCTCAAGTGTGTACCCCATCGTTGCAACCCATCATTCCAGAGTCCTCCTGGACTAGAGCCTGAGGTTCTGGGCAGGAATACGTTCCTGGCCATGTGCCAGGAACAGAATCTGAGGCTTCCAAATGTAGCTCTTTGTATTCTCTAGCTCCTCTATGACTGTAAAATTTTCTTTTTTTTACGATACACTGGGTTAGTCATTACTAATAACAATGATTTTAACGAGGAAGAAAGGAGAGAGCAACATATGAAAGATTACCTCTTAAAACTTTAAATGTAAAGTATTCCAACTCTATTTGCAGCATTCATTGATGATCTTAAGTAACATTCTCAATAGTTATCTAGGTCTAATTCATATAGGTCTGAGTCCAAAACCTTTTTTTTTATTAATATTTTATTATACCACCATGAAATATACAATTGCAGCGTCCAGAACCTTTTTTTTTTAAAAAGAATGACAGAATATTTAGCTTTGTTCGCATAAAAATATCGCTCTGGGGGCTGGAGCGATAGCCCAGCTGTAGGGCGTTTGCCTTGCACGTGGCTGGCCCATGCCGGCCTGGGTTCGATCCCAGGCATCCCATATGGTCCCCCGAGCACAGCCAGGAGTAATTCCTGAGTGCAGAGCCAGGAGAAACCCCTGAGATAGCCAGGTTTGACCCAAAAAAAAAAAAAAAAATGCAATGCATTCAAAAATATAGTGACAGATTAAATTATTTTAAAAAAATTCACAATTTTAAATTCAGATCTTGAAATAAAAAATGAATGAGTAAGAAATTTTAAACATACCATGGGGCCCAAGAGATGGCTCAAGAGGCTGAACGCGTGAAGGTGCCTCATACTTAATGTTCCCTGAGCACAGGGTTAGAAATAGCTCAGTCCCACAAAGAGTGGCCCTTCAAAAATGAAAATAATATTATCTTGATTAATGTAATGAGAACAAATGTTCCTTAATGTCATTCTTGATTTCATATTACTTGCTTCAGAGTGAAAGCCAACTTGCTACTAAGTTGTTAATAGAACTACCATATCCCAATTTTAGATTCTCTTTGGGTGGTCAGTGTTGTCAGGTCCAGGGTAGAACACAAGTAATCACATATTTCCATATGTTAAAGTATTTTGAAAAATCTTCTCAATTCTCAATTCTTGAATCACTTCCTTAAAACAAGACGAAAAAAATAATGTGCAAATAGACTTGGACTTTGGCGTTAACTAAAAAAGGGCACCCCTAACCCCACTTCATTTGGCATGACCTAGCTTGGAAAGAGCTTCTAGAGTTCCTGTGCCAGGCCAGACTGCAAAAAGCAGGACGATCTTGGTCTAGGGTGCTGTCAAGAGATAAACACCATCCTGACCCCCCCATACTCACTTTCCTCAGTACTGCCTGGCTAGGAAAGATGTTTTGGAAATCCTGTGCCAGGTTGAGAATGACTATCCAACAATACTATTAAAGCACCTGCTGATGGAGCAAAGGTACCATGACACACTATACTTTTGCTCAGTCCCAGCCTTAAACTGAGAACCACCCTCTGGACATAAACAACATTAAACAGCAGAGATCCAGACACAGAATGATCTTTTGGCTTCACTTCACTTCATTTTTATCACTTGTCGTCCCATAGTTCATCAATTTGCTCGAGTGGGCTCCAGTAACTCTCCATTAGTCACTGTCCCGTGCTAGTGTAGCCCAAGGGCATCTGTTCGCTCCAGGGATATGAAGAGTCTTAAGGCATTTGTTTAGGTCATGGGAATGAGGTCTATTTTTGCTACTGTTTTTGGCATATCGAATATGACATGGGTAGCTTGCCAGAGTCTGCTGTGGCAATATAGCTTGCCATATCTCTTTGGTATGTGGGATTAAAAGATACCTGATGAGGCAGCATTAATGATACACAGGCAACATAATGGGGGAAATAAATAATGTACACAATTGAGTTGGGAGGGATGTTTGGATCCTTGGGGAAAGGAAATGGGTACACTAGTGATAGATGTGGTGTTGGAATTATGTTTATGAGAAACTATTATTAATAGTATTGTAAACAAAGAATTTTAAAAAATGAAATAAAAAAAATCTGGAGAGCAGGCAGGGCCCTTACCTTGCATGTGCCCCACCTGGATTCATCCCCAGAACCCTGCATGCAGTCCCCAGAGCACCACCAGAGCCACACCAGAAATGAATCCTGAGTACATAGCCAAGAGAAAGCTCTGAGCATCACTGGGTGGGCCCCGAAGCTAATTTCCCCAGAGATTTAAAAGATACATAATAGATGAAAGAATTATTAAAGTGTTCTGCTGATCTTTATAAGTTATCATTGTCTACTGATAGTTGGGAAATGATTTTGGGTTTTTAAGAAAATTCTCTGTTAGCTTGCAATGATACTACATTTTTAATGCTAGGGACTTTTCTTCATACTTTAAAGACAAAATAAAAATACTATTTCAGTTAAAATTCTGACAGAATTTTAATTCTATGTAGCTTTCAAGTTTAATAGTTAAATAGGGTTTACACTTACAAATGCCTCATTAGAGAGGATGGAGGGTTGACATTACTTAATTGGTCCTGAAGGGCTTCTAGATTTTATCATTTAAATGACAATGACCTTTGTTAAAGCCTGATTAGCTTCTCAATTGTTAAAAAAAATATTCTAAAATGTCCTTCCAGTATAATGTCAGAAGAGTTGGGGCAGAATAACTAAAGCAACTGCATAGTTATTGTTGATCATCTGGTATTATAGAGTTTATTTCTTTAGAAGTTGGTTGCTTTACAGAAAGAGTGAGACAGAGAGAGAGAGAGAGAGAGAGAGAGAGAGAGAGAGAGAGAGAGAGTGAGAGAGAGAGAGAGAGAGGAGGAAAAGTGCCTGCCATAGAAACATGGGGAGAGGGAAGGGAATCTGATGACCTTGGTGGTGGGAAATGTGCACTGGAGGAGGGACGTTGTGTGCTGGAACACTGTGTGACTGAAACCCAACCCTGAACAGCTTTGTAATTGTGTATCTCACTGTGGTATAAAAAATTAAAAAGTATTTTTCTTTGCAACAAACATTATTGAATATGATATAATCATGTTTACATATCTAATAATAGCACACCAACCATGTTAGATATGCTATTAAATATAATATAAAAGCAAAGATAAATGAAGAACTCTTCTTTATTGATATTCAATCTCTGACAAAAACAGATCATAATGTTTAGAGCAGGAGAGTTACTGTGGTACTTGAATAGGAGTAACCTTATTGAAGCCGGCAGGTAGATGGGTGGAGGGGTGGGGTGGAGCGCTGGCAATGAGTTCTGGAGAAGTAAAAATGCCAAGATGGAATTTGATGGGGGTTACTCTGTTACTAGCTCTAAAGAAGCTACAAAAGCATTATGGCTGGACCCACTTTGTGAACACAAATCGGAGGTCTGACACACTCTAACTGGCAACAGTGCAAGCCCAGAGAAGGCTGAATTCACCTCCTGCGCGAAGCTCCAGCAGGAACAAAGGGCTGTGAAAAGTACATTCAGGTGGGGACCACCAAAACTAATAATTCCTTAGTAATGTCATAGTAATGGACTCTTACCTAGGTCAAAAACTCCACCTAGGGACAGCTGAGGAGAAAACTTATAAAATCAACTGCAAAGCAGCGTGCCTCCCCATTCGGGAGGGGGAGGGGGCGGCACGTCTCTCAGCTCTCTGCCTCTAGAGAAGCCCATGTTCTTTCTTTACCTCATCATTCTCTTCCCTTGCTCATTATTCTAAATAAAACCGCTTTTCCTCACTTTTTTTTTATCTCCTGAAATTCTTTTCTGTGAGGAAAAGGAAATGAACCTGGAAAAACTTGGATAAGGTTTAGAACTGAATTTCCTTTCCTGAGAAGAGCAAGTCTTCATTCCAATCTGAGCCCATGGCTCCCCAGAAAAAAAATCAGGTGTCAGCGATCATCTCCCAGGTTAGACAAAGAATTGCACCTCAGGTATCTTTGACAACCACCTCGTAGGACTGGTGACATATAAGGTGTGTACCATGCGGGGGCTCCTCACAGACTATCATCAGTCCTAGATTTTCCCAGCAGCTTCCTGGGTGACCGAGACACACAGAGAGGCAAGCAGTGGACTCCCTTCTGGAACTGCTGGCACTCTCCTCCCCACTTTGCATAAATCACACGCATTGGAGAGTTAATTCTCAAAACCAAATGGCATTGTTTTTTTCTTTTTGGGTCACACCCAGCAATGCTCAGGCCTTACTCCTGGCTATGCGCTCAGGAGTTACTCCTGACAGTGCTCGGGGGACCATATGTGATACCAGGGATTGAACCTGGGTCAGCTGGGTTCAAGGCAAATGCTCTACCCGCTGGACTATCACTCCTGCCCCACCAAATGGTATTGGAACAAAATTAAGCACGTGGATAAATGGAATAAGATTTATAACTGTAGAGATTTGCCACTATAAAACCAACCAGATTGTCATCTGATTGTTGGTCCAGAAAGGTTTGCTGTAAAGAATGAGGCAGGCGGAGACTCTCCATGTGGCAGTAATATTAGGCTTGACAGTCGTGAAAGAGGAGTAAGTTGGTCATTTATTGAAAACAATTTCTTCTCCCCTCTGGCTTCAGATGCTATTGTTTATGTTAACAGGTACATTAAGAGCAGTTAGCAATTACTTTAAGAGGTACATTAAGAGCAGTTCGCAAAGGCTGGGATATTTACATAGCTGTGACAATAGAGGGATAAACAATCAGCAAGCACCTTTAATGCTTGGCATTAAGTTCAGTCATCTCCTATTGGAGCAGGAATTCTCCTGCTTGGGCTCACACGAGCAGCCGAGCAGCCCCTCAAGGTCTAAACTAAGGTAAACTCATTATACTCAAGAACTATGCCACTCTTTTTCTAACTTATTTTACTCAAGAACTATGCCCATTTTTTTTTTTATTAAGGAGACAATTTCTTACAGAGAATCCCCAAATAAATCTACATATATGAGTAGCTAAGATCTTTATGCCAAAGATCCAAGAACATTTAATGGAGAAATGAAAATATTTTAAAAAAGTAACTCATGATTGGATACTCACAGGTGAAAAGAATGTAACTGAAGAACTACTCACACCATACAAAAAATAATTGGAAATGTGTTAAAGACTGACTAATGTAATACCTGAAATAACAAAATACAGAACACTCCATAATATTGCTAATGTGGTGACTTGACTCCAAGAGTGGGGAAACAGGCACAAATTAAAATTATAACATGAACAAATAGCATTATTACATGGACAAATAGTATCTAAGTTGGGAAAGAAATTGTCATTAAAATTAACAGACCTATGACTGGATGGGAGAATATATTTCCACATCCTAGAATGGACTAATCTATAAGATATATTAGGGTTCAAAAGATCAACAATAATTAAAAAGCAGTTAACCCCATCAAAAATGCTCAGAAGAGCTTAATAAATGACTTGCAGATCACCAACAGGAATCATGAAAAGAAGAGCTCAATACAACTTATTACTAGAGAATTACAAATCAATTATATACATAGACATTACCTCACGCTGTGAGATGACTTCTGTCACAAAGATCAAAAAAAAATTAAAGTATAAGAGGATAGAAAAAAGGGAAGCTTCATGCAGTATTGGTGGATCATGCTTTATGCTCCATGAACAATTGTACAGATGTAGATTTTCAAAATATACTTGCACCTATGTTGACTGCTTACCTAGTCACAATATCCAAGATAGAGACACAAATCTTATGCCAATGACAGATGAGTGAAACTAGAAGCCGTGCTACATGCACACAATGATATTCTACTAAGTTACAGACGAGATGAAATCTTACCAATTTGAACACCATGGAGAGAATTGGAAGGTGTTATGCTAAGCAAAGTGAGTCTGAAGAGAATGACAAATACTGAATATTTTTTCTTGTGTAGGGTATATAAAACAAGTTCTAGAGAAAAGACAAACTAATCAAATCACAAAAGCAACGTTGCCCAGGTGTGTATGTGTGTCAGGCAAAAAGAGAACTGGGGTGACAGGAAGCTCACAAAGGAAGGGGGTTAACTAAAATGTAGTAGAACGATAATAGCATGACAACTTACTTTTGAGGTACTCCTGAAATATATAAATAGTGTAAACCAATATTGTTAATAAATAAGTGTATAAAAATAAAGACTTTTTTCATCAAGGAGGAGATATGTTGTGAAATGGTGAATGACAGCATTAAGGAGAAATCTGTGATGAAGACATATTTTAGAAACAGTAAATACAAATCAACACACACTAGTAAATATAATTAGCTAAGCTTGAATATTTGATAAATACAACGTAGAAGATGCAAGTGACGAGGGAGGCTTCCTGACGTGTTCTCTGGACTTTACCATATCTTATGTCCTGGTAGAGGTCATAGAAACCATTCCTATGATACGGCTACTTCTTTTAAATTTCCATTACCTTTTAACTTTTCATTTCTAATACATTTACACATGCACACTTTCTTTCTTTTTTTTAAATACAATGTACATATGGAACTTGCCTAAGGGAAAACAGACAACATACTAAGGATATTATTTTCCATCAACAAAAGAGAATGTATTTTGGTTGAGATGAAGAATTGATATGAAGTATTTTAGTTGATATTATTAATTTAATAGACTTCCTCATTACTGTTTGGCTTCCTATTTCTATTAGGTTGTGTGTGTGTGTGTGTGAAGGTTTTAAGCTTTTGAATATATATCACCTGAAAATAGTGGTAATTTATTTTTTTTTCAATTTTGATCCCTTTTATTCCTTAGCTATTTTATGTGGGTAGCACTTCCAATGAATGTTAAATGACAAAGATGAGGTTCTACATCCTTAGCTTTTTTGCCTGATCTTATGAGGAAAGCTTTCAGTTTTTCACCATTAAATATAATAATAGTAATAAATTTGTCATATGCAGCTTTTGCTATGTGGAGATGTGTTCCTTTTAGTATGTTTTTTATTATAAACACACAATTTTAGTGTGTTTTTATTATAATCATATGTTGAATCTTGCTGAAAACATTTTGGGTCTCTATAGATAGGATAATGTGACTTCACTTTCTTTCCTTTGTTGAAGTGGTGTGTTAATTAATGGGTGAGCTGAATTATCTTTACATCCCTGGGATCAATCTCACTTGATCCTGAGGGATATTGATATTTTGGTGGTGTGGTATATATATTTAACTTGAGTAAATATGAATTTATACCTGTAGAGCCCACACAGTCCTTTAAATCAAAGTAATCATATATATACGATTATATATAATCTTATATACATATAAATAATATATATATGTTAATATATCATGTATAATATTTTATACATATATAGACATATATGTATGTGTATTTGTTTTACTGATATAAATGTATCAGTTCTTCAGTAAATGCATGAACTGAGAGCCTACTTACTGAGAGTATCCCACCAACACGGCAGAGCTTGTCAAGCTACCTGAGTCATACTTGATGTGCCAAAATCACTGTATCACTGTCTTCCCGTTCATCATCGATTTGCTCGAGTGGGCCCCAGTAACATTTCCATATGTCCTGTCTCATGCTAGTAGAGCCCAAGGGCATCTGCTTGCTCCAGGAACATAAGAGCCTCAATCCATTCCGGAATGAGGTCTATAATTGTTACTGGTATTTGGCATATCAAATACAACACGGGTAGCTTGCCAGGCTCTGCCGTGCAGATAGCATACTCTTGTAGTCATCTCTAAGTCCAGCATTTATTGATGAACTGCTGCCACGCTGAGCCGGGCTGTGATAGGCTGGTCTGACGAGAGAGAAGTCCTGATGTGAAAAATGGAGGCCCTCATGGAGTGGGGGTTGTCTGGCTTGTTGCAAGGCTCTGCTGGGGTGGCGGGCCAGGGCTTGAACCCGCCATCCCTCCTGGGCGCCTTGTGAGCAGCTGGACAAAGGGAGAGCCAGTAGCAGCTCTGCCCCATGTCTGTGAGTCTCGTTGTGCCAAAAACCAGTAACAATTATAGACCTCATTCCCATGACCTGAACAAATGGTTTAACACTCTTTATGTTCCTGAAGTGAGCGATGCCCTTGGGCTACATTAGCATGCAACAGGACGTATGGAGAGGTTACTGGTGCCGACTCGAGCAAATCGATGAATGGGAAGACAAGTAATACAAGTGATGAAGAAAGAACTTGATTAAAATAAGGTTAAATGAGACTGACCTTCATTCCACACAAGTAATGATGATTTAAGTAATTCATAGACATTAGAGGCAAATTTTTAGTATATAGCCAGGGGGGCTTTATTTCTCCTGCAAGATGACTGGTATTGCCTTAGTTGTCATGCCCACAGCACACAGTTCCCAGCCTTAGAGCTTGGGAATAAAGTCTAACATAATTATAACAGAGATTATGATACAAAATAGTAAATACAAATTTCCCAAATGATTTAGAAAACCCTCTGTTATTATAGTTGTAACTAAATTTTACTAAGACGAGAAATAAAATATAAGAATTAAAAAAGGGAATGTTTTTCCATTCTGGTATTTTATCAATTCACTGTATCACTGTCTTCCTGTTCATCATCGATTTGCTGGAGCGGGCACCAGTAACATTTCCATATGTCCTGTCTCATGCTAGTAGAGCTCAAGGGCACCTGCTTGCTCCAGGAACATAAAGAGCCTCAAACCATTCCATCAGGTCATGGGAATTTTATCAAATATCAGGGAAAATAAGCAGATTAAAAAATGAAAAAAATGATAGAAGACTTTTGAGGAAATAGTGTGTGTGTGTGTGTGTGTGTGTGTGTGTGTGTGTGTTGCCAATGGGGCCACAAAACAGTGTTCAGGGCATTCCTTTTTCTGAACTTAGGAATTACTCCTGTCAGTGCTCAGGTACCATATGGGATGCTGTGATTTAATGTAGGTCAGCAAAGTACCAGGTAAGTCCCCTACATGTTGTACTATTGCTTGTGTCCCAGAGGAAATATTTTTATTTCACATCAAACTGAGTCAATAAAATATGTGAAGATTTATTATTTAATCATTTTGAGGTATTTAAATTTTTGAGAAAATTTTCCAATTAGATTTCTTTAAATATTTCAGAAAGAAGAGTAATCATTTTATAATAACAAATATTATAATTTTATTGAGAATAAAATAGACTAAGATCAAGGTAATCTTCATTTATTTCTAGGTTCAAATTTTTTATTTAACACTAGGGTAGCTAAAGCTTTCATTGCATAGAAATAAATCTTGCTTTTTTACTGTGTGTCTTCACTAGGGTGCTTCATCTCAAACAACTGAGCCATTAATATTCAGATAGTTTCATTAAAATTTAAGTTTCTGTAGAAAACCAATTTCCAAATTAAAAAAAATCCCTAGAATTACTTTAACAGTGAGATGATGCAAATGTAAAATTATCTTGGGGTCAGCGAAATAGCTCAAATGGTAGAGCACATGCTCAGTATGTGTGAGGCACTGAGTTTTATCCCATGTCTCACTTAGTTTCTTGAACTACTGGGTTTAGCAAAGTTGGCCACCAACACAACCTTGGTGACTATGGTGGCCCCTGAGCACTTCTTGGTGTGGTCTCTATGTAAAAAGATTTAAAAATTAAAAAATAAAATTTTCTTAAATTTTTACTTGGCAAGCACTATTTCAGAAACTTTTTTTTTTTTTGGTGTCTGTGCTGCTCAAAGGCAAAAATCCAGATTTGCTTTTATATAATAACATTCATATTACATGATAGTTGGCTTAATGTGATTTAAAACCTCTGAGATACTAAGCACTTAGTGGGGTTTTGGATATTAACTGGCAAACTACAAAAGGCTTAAATATTTTGTTTGGATAAAATTTCATTAGTTTGGAAGGTTTTTTCATGTCCCTCCAAATCTCCAAGGTCTTCTTTCTATCCTTCACTTTCTCTTATTCTCAAATATTTTCCCCCAAAATGAAGATTTATGTTTTCAGGACTGAAGTACCAAGTCAAATATTTTCAAAGCCTGGTTTTATAGGTTGATAGATCATATAACCAATTACTTTTTGTCATTTTTATATCCATCATCTTCCTTTCAATGACTGTCTTTTTTGTTATCAGAATAATGAAACTTTAGAACTCCATGAAAAACTTAGACATTAAACATATTACTTTTTCAGAAATTTATAGTTCTGTAATTTCAGTTGTTATGTGAGGTGCAAATAGTTATTTTTGTAAAAAAGTCATAGGAATTTTAATAGGAAGCATACTCAGATTGAAGATTGCTTTTGGTAGTGTAAACAACCTTACAATATTAATTCTTTAAAAACACAATATTAATTTTCCCAAAATATGAAGAATAGGTTTAGTAGAACTGCAGTAATAACTCTGATGAAATACTGACAATACATGACTCTATCAAACAATATACTACACACACACACACAGAGACTTCTTTTTTGAATGTGGAGCAAATCAGTGGATAAAATTGTATTGGACTAAATCCACTTTCTATTTCTTCTAATTTTAAATATTTCCTTCACCCAAATGATATATTCTGGTGTTATATTCCATGTTAATTACAAAAGCATGATAATCATAGAGAGGAAAAAATTATATTCAAGTTTTAAGTTAAAGTATGTTTTATACTTTAACTTAAAGTATAAAAGTATAAAAATGAGTCTGTCTCATTTTTTGAAAGCATAAAAAATCAGATGGGCTGGACACATAATGCGATTTGAGCCATTACCGACTGGATCCTATGGCACGTCAAAAAATCATGTGGGCTGGCGATGATGCGGGGGAAAAAGGGACTCTCATACATTGTTGGTGGGAATGTTGACTTGTACAACTTTTCTGGAAACAGTATGGACATTCCTCCAAAGACTAGAAATTGAGCTCCCTTTTGACCCAGCCATACAACTCCTGGGAATATACCCTGGGAAGCCAAAAACACACAGCAGAAACTCCATCCGCACTTTTATTTTCATAGCAGCACTATTCACAATAGCCAGAACCTGGAAACAACCAGTATGCCCAAGAACTGATGACTGGATAAAGAATCTTTGGTACATCTACACAATTGAATATTATGCAGCTGTTAGGCAAAATGAAGTTATGAAATTTGGCTATAAATGGATGGACATGGAAGGGATCATGTTGAGTGAAATTAGTCAGAAGGAAAGAGATATAGAATGACTGCATTTATTTGCATGACATATATATATACACACACACACACACACACAAACACACACACATACACACATATTATGAAACCAAAATCCAATGTTCAGGTGAAATGTGGATCAGGTCTTACCAAAAGGGGAAATTACCACAAACATTTGAGAGTCAGAGGTTAGGTAAGACAGAGAAGAGAGCATGTGCTGAATAAATGTCAAGAGGACTAATACCAACCTAGAACTGAGCATTAAATACAGGCAAAAAATGCACATGATGGCCTCTAAGTGTATGTATTGCAATCCACAATATGCAAGAGAAGGAAAAGAAAGGGAGAGAGAAAAGAGATAAAGAACCTGCCATGGAGGCAGGCTATGGGAGAGGGGAGGAATTGGGGACATTGGTGGTGGGAAATGGGCACTGGTGGAGGGTGGGGTGCTGGATCACTATGTGACAGAAACCTCCAAACACAAACAACTTTGTAATTGTATATCTCATGGTAGTATAATAAATTTTTTTTTAAAAAAGATCATGTGGCCGCCCACCTACAAGATGGTCAGACTTCTTCGTCAAGACCCTGAACAAATGGGTTGAGGCTCTTCATATTCCTGAAGCAAGCAGATGTCATTGGACTACATTGGCATGTGATACGGTCAAAAGGAAATGTTACTGGCTCCTGCTGGAGCAAATCGACGAACAATGGGATGTCAAGTGATCAAGTGATGAAGTGATACTATCTATATGGATAATTATACTATCTATATGGAGTACTGAGACAAATATTTTCCTCTTGATTAGAGATAATGTTTGTGTTCTCTTTTATAATTCAACTTCTGTGTCAAACCATCTATACTATCATTTTCTTTTACCTTAATTATATTTTTAATGAAATGCATATTTACAAATTTGGACCACTTTGTCTCCTGACTTTCGCATTGGGGAATTGTCTTCTTATTTTCCCTCAAATACCTCCTTCCTAGAAAGCCCTTCTATAAAACTCATGTAAGGCATCAACAGCATGATATTATGGATTTTGTCTCCTCATTTATTGCTGAATTTCTAGCACTTAGATTCATGTCCTATATGGATTTTATTCAGTAGTTATCAAGGTATTTAACTTTATATCTGATCAACTAAATCTAATAAAATTGATGAATGTAACTAAGATTTAGATTTAGTGATATTGATCATCAAACCTTATTCTCTCCATGGTCAACATTCATATTCTTAGAAATATTTGAACTTAAAAAATAGAAAAAGTTGTGTTGGAGGACAGTATGGAATTAAGGTAATTGCCTTGCTTATGGTTGTCTCCATAGGACCCACTGGCTGACTCTGGCTCCATATCTGGCACAACATGGAGACCCTCTGAGCACTAATAGGCATGAACCTCAACTACAGAGTTACTATAAACTTTCGGCAAAATCAGGTGTGGTCCCCAAAAACACCCCCCCAAACCAAAAGACAATGAATCCATTCCAATCCTATATATTTTTTTTCCTTTTTTAAAATTAAATCACCATGTAATGTAGTTACAAAGTTGCTCATTTTGGGGTTTTGGTCATACAATGTTCCAACACCCATCCTTCCACCAGCATCATTTCCCACCACCAATGTCCACATTTCCCCTCCGCCTGCCCCCTACCAGCCTCTGCACCTTGCCTGACTCCATGGCAGGCACCTTTCTTCTTGTTCTCTCTCTCCTTTTTTGCCTTACAGTTTTCAACACAGGTACTAAGAGCTCATGTATGTTCAGGGTGTTCAGTACTTTTATTGGGAAGGTACCACTGAAGTAGATTATTTTTATGGGGGGGCCTTTGGGGTGTGGACATGACTTCCAGGGCTTCCTGAAGTCCAGGGAGGTGGGAGGTGGTAGCCCATCCTGACCTTGAGAAAGCTTGTAGATTTCGGTCACAGAATCAACATACCTGAATTTTCAGCAGATTAATAACTCAGTGAGGTCCATACCAAGATGGTGGGGTTTGGCCAGTGATTTGTCAGCAATTTTGGGTTGTGGGAGTAAGAGACTGCCAGGTTTTCTGCTTGGGTGGCAATGACAAACCCACCCATGTCTGATTAACGCAATCTGTATAGCCTTGCTGGTCCAAGATAAATCATGGCTGTGATCTCTTTCAAGATTTATTATGGGTCTCTGAAATATGACTAATAAGTGAGCTTGTATGGCTGAACTAAAGGTGGTGTTTAGGCATGGCTCCCATATGCCTAACTTTTGGCAGTTTACTTTCTCAGGAAACTTGGTGCTGAGTAGTTGGAGTCGGACGAGAGGCATAGCAGTGATTTGGAAGTTTCAGGAAGTCAGAAGGCACCATCATGTGCTCATGCATTAGCCCTGTGGGTGCAGATTGATCTGCCAGAGGCATGGTACCCCCTGGGCTCCACAAGTAATGGATGAAGTGGCCTCAAGAGGACCAGAACAAGGGATGCTGCTATTCATAGCTTGGACACTCTAGGCGGGCTCCAGCATCCAGTTCAGCAGACCCTGACAGGAGGGCACACACTCCCATCCTCGGTCTCCAGACAGTTGGTGCTCAGAGAGATTTTCCTCATAATATGCTGTAGGCTGAGACTAAAGCAGTAATTGAAGCCCTAGCCAAACAGGGGTGTTCAAACCCAATACATCAAGATTCTTCGTGAGCTGTATTACGGATTCACCACCAGGATCTCACCATTCTACAAAGAAGTGATCATTAATGTGAAAAGAGGGGTTCGACAGGGTGATACCATTTCACCAAAACTCTTCAGTGCCACCCTCGAGAACATCATGCGACAATTGGAGTGGGAAGGAATGGGAGTGAAGATAGATGGTCGGCAACTACACCACCTCCACTTTGCTGATGACATCGTTCTAATAACATCAAACATTAGCCAAGCGGCACAAATGCTGACTGACTTCGACCGAGAATGTGGAAAGATAGGTCTACAGCTGAATCTAAAGAAAACAATGTTTATGAAGAATGAACTAGTTCCTGAGGCCCCATTCACTCTCAATGGAACAAACATCTCTGAATGCAGCAGTTATGTGTACCTAGGTCGAGAAATCAACATGATGAACAACCTAAAACCTGAGCTGTGCAGGAGGAAGAGAGCGGCATGGAATGCCTTCAAAGGCATCGAAGAAATAGCTAAAAGGACAAAAGAACCTCCGGCTCCAGGCACATCTCTTTGACTCCACCATTCTCCCTGCATTAACATACGCCTCAGAGACCTGGGCCCTACGAAAGCAGGATGAGAATGCTATTCGGGTCTCTTATAGAGGAATAGAAAGAGCTATGCTTGAAAAGCACGCCTCACTCAAGTGAGAGAAGGAATCGGAGTTCTGACCTCTGTCGCTATTCCAGAATCAGGGATGCTGTCTCGTTTGCCAAGGCATCGAAAATCAGATTGGCTGGACATGTAATGCGATTTGGAGACAACCGTTGGACTAGAGCCATTACCGACTGGATCCCACGGGATGTCAAAAGATCACGTGGCCGCCCATCTACAAGATGGTCAGACTTCCTTGTAAAGACTCTGAAGGAACGGTTTGAGGCTCATCATATTCCTGAATCTACCAGATGCCATTGGGCTACATTGGCACGTGATAGGGTCCAATGGAAATGTTACTGGCACCCGCTCGAGCAAATCGATGAATAACGGGATTCAAGTGATCAAGTAATCAAGTGATCAAGGCTGCACAAACCAGTCTAGAGAAGAAATGGCAGTAGGGCCATACCACCAGTGGTGAATCACAAGGGCACCCTCTTAGAACCTAAGCTTCTCCCTCAACTCTGGGACTGGCGCCCCCCAGTGGTGCTGAGTTAGACCTGAAGAGCTCTATTTAGACACAATAAAACTGCCAATGCCTATTGGTTCTCATGAATCCCACTCTGGGTCTGTGATTCATGTCAGGCACTTTCAAAGAGTTGATAGAAAACTAATGTCTTTAAGACTTCTATGCACATATCTGTAATATAATGTGACATTCATTTCTTATATTAATGTAGTTATAATATATATTATCAAGTATGACTAAGGCACTTGAATAACTTGTGTGGAAACTATGCTACTAGTGCTTTTAAAATAACTCATAATTTATTTCTATGACAATATTGAAGCTACTGTTTGTTAATATTGTTTTCAATAAGACTAATACCACCATTCTATTGAGATTTAGTATTTAACTCTTGGAAAAAATAATGGCATTTATTTATTATAATATATGCTTTGGAAATTATTTTATAATTATCAAAGGAAAGAGATAAGACATGTTGATAACTTATCACTAATTGAAACTAGAAAGCTATTTTATATTTTTCTGTTTTTTATTTGTTGACATTTTATCTTCTTTCACGATCACGATCTTCCCGTTAATCATCTATTTGCTAGAGCGGGCACCAGTAATATCTCCATATGTCCTGTCTCATGCCAGTAGAGCCAGGGGCCTCGGCTTGCTACAGGAACATAAAGAGCCTCAAACCATTATATTAGGTCATGGGAATGACCTAATATAATTGTTACTGAAAAAAATATATATATTTTTCCTTTTATCTTATTTACATTTATATATTTTTTGCATTTATATTTTTAATCGAATTAGTGAGATACACAATTACAAAGTTGTTCTGATTGAGTTTCAGTCATATCATGTTCTAACAATCATCCTTTCAGTAGTGTATATTTCCCACCACCAATGTACCCAGATTCCCTCCTTTCTATTCTACCATTATATTCTATGGTAATTTAGTATAATGGAAGTAATTCTATTTTGAGAGTCTAAGTATCTGAATTTTCTGGATTTCCTGTCATATGAGCATGCTTTCTAATAATGGGGATTCATCATTATGCAAAACTAGAATTTCAGGAGACAACCATCAAAGAAAAAAAGGACTTATAAAATATTCTTTCCTAGTCTAATTAAAGATTTAAGCTTTGTAGTAGAATGGATAACTAAAAGCTTTATTTTTTAAAGAAAAGAAAACTGTTAGAACTTTGAGGTGAAATTTTCAGAAATCTAGATAGAAAAAAAATTTTAAAGTTTATGTGGTATTGCACTTCCCTGGAACCTCTTATTTCAGAAAATAATGAAGCAATCATACACACAGTTATTTGAGCTGCAATGACAAATTTTACAAGAATTCAGAACATGCATGAGTCAGGAGTAATGAATTCTAAATTGTGGTAGTTCTAAGAAAATACTCTATTATATTCTGTAAGCTTAACAATTTATTTACAGAATGATCTGCATTGACTAAGGGATGAATTACAATGGAAACCATAACAATATAGTATCCATAGTATACAATGATTTGTACTGACTATGGAAGTAATAAAAATGAAATAAAATAGGATGTTGCTATTATAGTATTTATAGCATACACTAATTTCACCAAATTATAAATCATTGATAATAATTTTAAATTAGAAAAAAAAAACAACTTTCAGAACTTGAATGACAGTACAAGAATTAAGGCACTTGCCTTGCATATAGATGATCTTAGTTTGATCCCTGAGCACCTCCAGGGAGTGACCTCTGCACATGAAGAAACTAGCAGACCTAAAACAGCAAAACCTGAGTCGCAGTTAAGCACAGAAAAGCTTTTTGAATAGAGTTGAAAATGTACTGAGTGAAATTCAGTCAAATATCAAAAAAGATTAAGAAGCAAATTCAATTTCACAGATGAAATATCAGAAAATAAAGATATGATGTCAGTAATGATGCAAATGAAAGAGAAGGAATAAAAATAAGATATGGGAAATTGAAGAAAATCTATGGATAATATTGGATCCCTTTAAAACAGTAGACACAGGATAATGAGCATTTAAGGGCAAAAAGGAGAAGGAAGGGACCAAGTATCATCCTGAAAGAAATCATTTCTTATCTAAAGCCAAGTAAAGAACTTCTTGAGTAAGTTCTTCCTCAAGAAATTTAGCAAACGCCAATTTATTCACTCCAAAATAACCTATATGAACATTAATGTTATGAAAAAATTGATAGAGAAAAAAGTCATATACAAAGGGCTTTTTATAGTTTTTGTCTGACTTTATCAGGAAGATAAGGTCAGATGAAATTTTTATCCTACAAAAAATTATAGAGATATGATATAGCCACAGTATTAAAAATGACCAGACAGGGCTGGAGTGATAGTCCAGCAGGTAGAGCCGTTTGCCTTGCACAGGGCCGGCCTGTGCTAGCCCAGGTTCAATCCCGGCATCCCATATGACCCGCCCCAGCACTGCCAGGAGTGATTCCTGAGTGCAGAGCCAGGAGTAACCCTGAGCATTGCCGGGTGTGACCCAAAAAGCAAAAAAAAATGAGCAGACAACAATACTATCTTAAAACTTTATCAAATATGCCAGAGAAATAAATTCTTTTCAGACTAATAATATTTAGAGCTTACACCATCAGACCTTTCCCTATAGATCTGTTAAAACAAGTTCTACACAAAAAGAAGCAAGGAGTTGGAAAGACAGAATTGAAGTTAGGGCACAAGACATCTTACCTGACTCAAGTTTGATCCTCAGCATTACAAAGACAACTGAATATTGCCTGGTTTATCTCTGAGTATAGCAGGGTTATGTATTCGGTCCTGCACACACTCTTGGAATGGTCCAAACATCTGCGGGTACCAGAAGGGCTAAGCAGATTACATATGAGCATCCTAGCATTTAACTCTAAGGCCTAGTTGATCAAGAATCAAAGAAGAAAAGACACAAAAGAACAGAAAAATTGCAACTCAGTGTTTCTGGTTGGGTATGTGGAGGGGAAAATTCACATGGAGAGGACCATATTACCCTACTTTCCTTCGTCCTTTCCCAACCCCTCTTTATGCCCAAAGTTTATTTAACAGTTTTCTATCTTTGGACAATGACTTGATCTTTGAGTTATTACCTGGCGGAGGCGGGAAACAATAATCAGTCATTTGAGCTCTTGTTAGACTATATTCCTAAGATTCAATTTGTTGTTTTCACCAGAATTCCGTTTTTTCAGCAGTGTCATCTTCCACATCCCACTGGACTGTCATTGATTTTATGAAGCACCACTTTCATGTCTCAAGACTTTCTGAACAGGTTCGGGTTTGGACAAAAGCAGTGGCAGCTGGTACATATATTCCTGGAGAGAACCCTTATGAGAATTCCCTACAAGAACCCTTAAGAGAATGTCACCCTGCAAATACTCACCTTCAGATACACAGATGTGTGAGCATCTCTATTTATCTTCCCAACAAACCAGACTGCACAGTGATGAGATTTTTTTTTTTTTAGTGATGAGATTTTTTCTGAGGTATGTAGTCTATTTCTATTTGCACTTTAGTGGAAAGTTTTGTGTGTCACCATAATAGTGCCATTTTTAAGGAAGTCTTATTGTTTCTGTGTAAATACAGAACAATGCTCCATCCATAAGAAATTAGAATGCGTTTCTATACCCAGGAAGTAGAATCAAAGGGGATGTAGACTATTTCTCTGATCTTCCTGGCTTTGGGATTCCTCTGACTTTTTTCTTTAAAAATGCTAGACACCTTTAAATACGAATTGAATCTCACAGCAATGAAGGAAAGGTAAAATCACTTATAGCTTTAAATGATCTTATTCTGTTATAAAACTCGAGGTAATTAATATGATTAGCCTTTAATATAAACATGTTGATTTGTTCCTATGTTAATACACTAGATAATAAAAGGTTGGCAATGAAAATAATGGTCAATACTTACCTTTAGTTAGAGCTGAGCATTTATTTGAATAAGTAAAAGATCAGTACTCATTTTTGGCAAATAGGTAGCACACTTAAAGAACAGATACAGATTGAATAATAGCAAAATACTGCTAACTTTAAAATTGTTAAAATATAGTTTTTAGTTTAATTTTGTCTCTGTGATTTCTACACTCCTTTGTCTGATCTTAATCAGCAGTTGAGTCAATCTCTCCTAGTTGCCTCTGGCAGAAGATTTTCATGAATAATCTGTTTCTACTTCTCAATAGACACTACATTTAAGGCTTAATTGCTGTCATTCTCATGTTTTCCCTCTTTTCTTCTCCTGAGGCTTACTTTTTAAAACTTAGTTTTCAGTTTGAGAATCAAGTAGTAGATCCCTTTGTTTCTGAGAAGGTTTAACAAAATGTTGACTGGCAATAGCAACCTATTAGTTATTAATAATTAAAATAGAATTTATATACATGATACATATATACTGTGGTCGCTTATAGAATTAAGAATAATAAATACTTGAGACCTTTAAAACTGTTTTTATTAATGTGTCAAATAATAAGAATATTATTGATATCGTGATATCAATGGAGTGATCATGCAACAAGTAGGTTGCTTGCCTTGCAACACCCTATTTGGGTTTATTCCTGGCACCCTATAAGTTCTCCCAAATTCCCCTGAACTGATTCCTGAGCCAGGAGGAAACTTTGAGCACCTCCAGGTGTTTTCCCTGAAAAAAAAAGAAAACGAAAAAAAAATAATTGTCCTTAAGGAAACTTTGGCAAGTATGAGGATTTTAAGGCTAATCACAGCAAAGGTAAAACTATGAGATGGCAATAATACATGACAAATTTGAATTGGTTGGACCTGTCCAGATATAGTAGAAAAAAACTATCCAGAGAGGAAGGAAAACAGAAAATTTTGGTGGAAGGAGAATCAGGAAGAGGAATTGTATTAGGTGAAGGTGAGTGTGTGACACTGCCCAATAGCACAGTGAGCTCTGTAGAAATCTCTGGGTCAGAGAACTCTCGAAGTCTGCTATAGCTTGTGGCCACAGGGTTTTCCTTTTCTACTGAAATTAAACAGGAATTGAATATTTCTTTGGGAGGTATTTGCAAAACAGTAATATTCAGCTAAATTTACAATACTGTAGTTAAGTTGAAAGCAACTGAATGCATAGAAAACTGTGTTCGGGTATATTGGATGTGGGCAAATGGTATTAACATGTTGTGAAGACATAATTAAGAGTTAATGCATAGGGACCATCTTTATTTAACCTATATATATACAGCAAATACGGGACAAACTAGAGTGATTTCATGGAACACACATTCATACATCAATTGTGAAACAATATATGGGTGGTGATTTTTTCCTATGAATTGATTTGACTTAAGTTTTGTTCACCTATGATTTATTATAACTACTCCCTATTTGCCATATTCTATTAGGAAGACTCAGGCAATATTGCCAGTTAGACATTACTGATAATTTAAGACTTTTCACTCGGTGTTTGACAGTGATAATGCTTGCTAGTGCAACCCAGGTGGATATATGTTGGCAGCAAAATGAAAACCAAATTCTGAAAATCTGATTTTATTTTCCTAGGTTCTGATTTAAAAAAAATAAGTTCAAACAAATTGAAAGAATGCTATTGGGGTAATACATGATCTATCAAATCATTAGGAATTTGATTTCATATTTGTGCAATTTAAGGCAAATCAATAACATTTTAAATAATACTTTCATATACTTGATTATAATCTAACCTTTATTTGGTCATACCCACAATCAAAAATGTTGTCAATTTTGTACAGTATTTGAAATACTAGAGTGTGCTTTAGACTTTTTCATCTAACTTCTTATATGAGAGGAACTTTAGTTATTTGAATTTGTTCAGGATTTGGAATGCCAGAGACACAAAGACCAGGTGCATTGCTTTTTTGACATCTATTTTGATCTCAGCAAAATATAACAAACCACAATCAAGAAAATAGTATACATAGCTTCAGATATTTTAGAAACATCCTATCAGTCCTAAAAGTTAAACCTGATATTGTTTCTTACCAAACATAAGGATCAAAAAGAATAGAAAAGTCAGAGTAAGGACAACAAAAACTCTCTCCACAACATGAATTCATTTTTATTGGTCTTGCTTTATTAGTCAAGTTAAAAAAGGAATTTCATAACATGCTTTCTGCCAGTTCATTGCTCGATTCTGTGGCTTTGATGATTGCTGGCATTTCCATCAACCCAGTGGACTTCATGGTGAAGAAAATTGACTCTTGTTGTTAGGATTCAATGTCAAGATAAACTCAGTAGGGTTTTTGTTAAGATATCGATATTTTAAACCTTGGATGAAAACAGAAGAGGAAAAGAAAACACATATTTTGGTATTCAGCATTCAGATGGGAAGACCTCATAATTATACTAGCAATGACCTGTTAACTAGTGAACATGATCTCAAAGATTTGGCAACAGATCCTTCATGCTTGGAAAATTGCTAACATTTGCTTTTCTACCTTGGGGTTAACATCAAAATTTTACAATTCCAGGATTCATCCTTTGCAGTCAAGATAGCAGTATATTTGATTTTTTTACTTGGATCAAGATATATCTTGAAAATAGCATTGCATAATCTTAAATATTATTTCTAAGAAATGCAATTTAATGATTGATGCTATAGACTAAAATGATGCTGATTCCAAATGGTAATGTGAAGTCCTAGCTTCTCACATATGGCTTATATAGAGATTATGTCTATAAGAAGTAATTAATATTAAATGAGTTAATAAGGATGGGGTCCTAGTATATCAGGCTATATGTGATCTTGTAAAAGCAAATCACTGTATCAGTGTATCACTGTCTTCCCGTCCATCGCCGATTTGCTCGATCGGGCCCCAGTAACATCTCCATATGACCTGTCTCATGCAAGTAGAGCCCAAGGGCACCTGCTTGCTCTGGGAACATAAAGAGCCTCGGACTATTCCATCAGGTCATGGGAATGAGGTCTATAATTGTTACTGGTATTTGGCATATCAAATACGACACGGGTAGCTTGCCAGGCTCTGCCGTCCGGGTAGCATACTCTTGTAGTCATCTCAAAATCCAGCATTTATTGATGAACCGTGCAGCCACTTGTGGCCCTGCGAGCCAGGCTGTGATAGGCTGGTCTGCTGGGTGGAGTTCTGACAAAGGGGAAGTCCGGATGTGGAAAATGGAGGTCCTCATGGAATGGGGGGTCATCTGGCTTGTTGTGAGGCTCTGCTGGGGTGGCGGGCCAGGACTAGAACCTGCCATCCCTCCTGGGCACCTCATGAGCGGCTGGGCACAGTGAGAGCCAGTAGCAGCTCTGCCCCATGTCTGTGTCTGGATCAGCATACCTGGGCCAGATTAAAAAAAGACTGCAGCAGGGTGGATCTCGATGAGCCGGGCTGTGATAGGCTGGTCTGCTGGGTGGAGTTCTGACGAGGGGGAAGTCCGGATGTGGAAAATGGAGGTCCCTCATGGAGTGGGGGATCGTTTGGCTTGTTGTGAGGCTCTGGGCAGGATTAAAAAGCAAAACGAAACAAAAAATAATTTCCCGCTCTCTCTCATCTCTCCTATTTTCTTCCTTCCTTTCTTCCCTGTCATGCGAAAATACACGGACCTTTTCTTGGACTTTCCACTCTCATTTTGTTATGGCAGCCCAAGATAGAGTTAATTTGCATGATGTCTTGGTATTATGCAGGATAAATATGAAAATTAATACTTTCTGGAAATATTTTTAAGCCTATCCATCAAAGGAGAAGCGAATAGATAAACCAAGTAAAATTATTATATGTCAGTAATTGAAACTCTAGTGAAATCACAAAAAATATTTTTAGGGTGAAGGATGAATGCATCATAGCAATGCTTTCCTCCTTCCAATGGACCCGGACTCCTAAGGAAATTATTCCGTTATTGAATGACTGACTTTTCCGAATATTTTAATGTAGATATTTAGGTAGATAAAAGCTCAGTGCTTTTAACTTACATGTGTAGTAAGTAAAAAAATATGTTAAGATATTAACTCAGAACCACCTGAGCTTTTCTTCCATTTTTCTCATTGTCTTTCACCCATGTAATACTTTCTTTGTTTCAATAGTTTTTTTGATCTTTGCTATGATTATAAAATATGTCATGATAATAAGTTTAACTTTCTATCTATCTATATTTTGCCCTCTTCTTTTGAGCCCTATAATGCCTGAACAAATCACCTGTTAAATAAGAATAATTTTTTGGCCGCACATTTGTTCATGTGCAGGGAAAGAACATTAGAACAGATGGAATTTTTCTCTTTTCCTTCCCCTCCAGACTATGGATTACAGAACATACATTAAAGGGTTGTCATGTGTATCTTTTTGCCTCTATTTAATGCTCAGTTCTAGGTTGGCATTAGTACCCTCAAAAGAGAAAGAGAGAAAACAGAAAGAAATAAAGAACCTGCCATGGAGCAGGGCTGGGGGGAGGAACTGGGGAGGTTGGTGGTGGGAGATGGGCACTGGTGGCGGGATGGGTGCTGGAACACTGTATGACCAAAACCCAAATATGAACTTTTTAATTGTATATCTTTGTAATTGTAAAAATAAAAAATTAAAAAAAAAGAACAGATGAAATTTAAAGATATCAAAACAAAATATCATGGTGCTACTTAAGGCATATCAGGCATCTCTCTAATTCAGTTTGCATGTGGTCAAATGAATTTTAGTTCTTAATTATTCATTCATTGTGGAATTAATGGAGATCGCAATACCTATTAAATTTAATATATATGAGAACAACTACCCGATATAATTTTTTCTTTCATAAAAGGAATATGTGAAAGAGTCAGTGCAGCAGAGTTAATCTAGGAAGACTGAAATTTGTGGTCTTGTCCAATATCTTTATTCTGAATGGTGAATGAATGTTTTTAGACCTTGTGCTTATCATATATAACCATGTTTTGGGTCACAGAAGGGAATCTTGGTGGGAGAGGGATGATAGCTTTATTTACCTAAGTCAGATTTCACCTAACCTTGACTGAATTTGTTACTGAGAAGGGTATTGGTTAAAAACCAAACATTGATAGATAAATCAAATATTGATAGATAAAACAGAATAACTTTGCCTAAAAATTCCCAGGAAGATTGTGGTGTTATACTCCAAGTACAATATTAGAACATATTGAAGGATATAGAGAAATTATTTGGTAAGGTCCAACACCAACTACGATAAAAGCCCTAAACAAAATAGTGCTAAAGGGAACTTTGCCAACATATTAAATGCCATAAACAATAAATTGATGACTAATATCATACTCAACAAGGAAAAACTGAAAGCTTTTGCTCTAAGAACAGGACACTCTCACAACACCATTCAGTATAGTATTGGAAATTCTGCCACATTAATTAATTAGTCAAGAAAGAGATTTTAAAGGGACTCAAATTGAAAAAAGTAGAGAAATAATCACTTTTCATAGATGACATAACATTATACATAGAGAACTCAAAAGAATCCACCAAACTATTCCATTAACTTATACAATAACATGGTAGGATTAATATAAATATGGATAAAACTTTTTTTCTCTATGCAAATAATGAGGTTGAAGAGAGAGAAGTAAAGCAATTCCATTAACAGCTGATTTACCCAAATAAAATATCAGAGAATCAACAAAGGAGATGAAAGATTTTACAAATAAAACTGTTACTGTTAAAGAAGACACAGGAAATGGAAACATATTTCTTGTTCATTGGGAATTAAATGCTGAAATGACAATCATACTCAAAACTCTATTCAGATTCAATGTACTTCCCATCAAAATTGCAGTTTTAGGTACATGAAAAACTATTAATAATACTGAACTGAAAAGTCAAAAGTCCCAAAATAGGAAAACAATTCTAAGAAAACAGATGGGAGATTTCTCTCTACATTACCTTAAACTATGTCTTAAAGATAAATAATCAAGTGTGTGATACTATAATTAATTACCACTCAAGATACTCCTATCATTGTATTATATTTTAAATTGCATGAAATGAAGGAGGAAAGCATCTAACAAATGGTGGGTGACAAACTAGTTAAACCTGTCATCCAACAAAAGATAAACATATGGGACTACATGAAACTAAAAAGCTTCTGCGCCTCAAAAGAAACAGTGACTAAGATACAAAGGCAGTCCACAGAATGGGAAAGAATATTCACCCAATACCCATTTGATAAGGGGTTAATATATCCAGGATATATCAAGCACTGGTAGAACTTTACAAGAAGAAAATTTTTTAAAAAACCATCAAAAAATGGGGGAGAAGAAATGAACAGAAACTTCAACAAACAAGGAAGAAATTCAAATGGCAAAAAACATATGAAAAAATGTTCATCATCACTAATCATCAGAGAGATGCAAATCAAAACAACAATGAGATATCATTTTACACCACAGAGACTGGCACATATTCAAAAGAGCAAGAACAACAAGTGCTACCGTGGATGTGGGGGAAAAGGGGACACTCATCCATTGTTGGTGGGAATGCCGGGCTGGTACAGCCTTTCTGGAAAACAATATGGACATTCCTCCAAAGACTAGAAATTGAACTCCCATTTGACCCAGCCATACCACTCCTGGGAATCTACTCTGGGAAACCAAAAATACACAGTGGAAACACCATCCCTACTTTTATGTTCATAGCAGCATTATTCACTATAGCCAGAATCTGGAAACAACCAGAGTGCCCGAGAATCGATGACTGGATAAAAAAGCTTTGATACATCTACACAATGGAATACTATGCAGCTGTTAGCAAAAATGAAGTTATGAAATTTGCCTATAAATGGATGGACATGGAAAAGATTATGTTGAGTGAAATTAGCCAGAAGGAGAGAGACAGATACAGAATGACTGCATTTATTTGCATGACATAAATATATATGTACATATTATGATACCAATATCCAAGGTCAAGTGAAATATGTATCAGGAGGTCTTGTCAAAGGTGGAAATTATCACAAACGTGTGGGAGTCAGAGGCTAGGTAAGACAGAAAATGGAACAGTGTGCTAACAATTGTCGAGGGTACTAATGCCAACCTAGAACTGAGCATTAAATACAGGCAAAAAGATACACATGAAAACCCTTTAATGTATGTTCTGTAATCCATAGTCTGGAAGGGAAGGAAAAGAGAAAGAGAAAGGGAAAGAAATAAAGAACCTGCCATGGAGGCGGGCTGGGGAGGGAGGAGGGAACCGGGGACGTTGGTGGTGGGAGATGGGCACTGGTGGAGGGATGAGTGCTGGAACACTGTATGACCAAAACCCAAATATGAACTTTTTAATTGTATATCTTTGTAATTGTATATCTCACGGTGTTATAATAAAATACTAAAAAAAAAAAAAAACAAATGGTGGGTGAAGTTCTGGTTCATGGTAAAAAGTGGTTTAGACTCTGATCTCACAACATAACAAGCTGTAATTGAAAATGAATTAAAGACATAAATATTAGATTCAAATACAAAAAACATATGGACCAAAGCAAAATTCTCCATGATATTGATTTCAGAGGCATATTTGATGAACCTATATTTACTAAATGAAAAGAAGTGAATATAAACAAACTGGAACATCAACTGAAATGTCTTTGCATTGTGAAACAGTGACTAATATTTAAACAAAACATGTTACTGAGTATAAGAAATTATTTGCTCACTACATTTATCTCAAAGGACTTATATCCAGATTTGGAAAGCACTACAAAATTTAAAACAAAACTCAAACAACCCCATCAAAAGTGGGTAGAGTAGCTCAGTAGACACTCCCTCAAATAAGGTACAGATGACCAAATAGATATATGAGAAAGTGTTATTCACCACTTAAAAGATAGACATAAATCAAACTGTCAATAAAATATCATCTCACATCAGTGAGAATAGCACAAATAAAAAAAAAGCACTGCTAAGAGTATGGTGAAAAAGGAATTCTCATCTACCATTGGTGGAAATGCAGTCTGATTTTTCTTTGGAAAGCAGTATGAAGACTTCTCAAAAAAGTTACGAATAGAGCTTCGATACAACTGAGTGATTCCATTTATTGGCACCTACTCGAGGAACACAAAGTCATTAAGAAGTTGAACTTGAGAGTAACACAGTAGATTGGGCACTTGCCTTTCATGATTCATCCAACTGTTTGATATACAGAACCCCACATGATCCCTTAAGCCCACTAGGATGATCCTTTAGAGCAGAGCATGAACACAGTCAGGTATGCCATATATACATATATATATTACATAACACACATATATAGTACATATTTTGTACATGTATATAGCACATATATTTTGTGTATACACATATATTGACATTCCTAGGTTCATTACAACTATATTCATAAAAGTTAAGCTCTAAATGTAACCAAAGTTTCCAAGCACAGGTGAAGGGGTAAGTAAGTGGTGATATAATTATAAAGTGGAACACTACTCAATTAAAAGATGAAATCCAATGATTCACTGCTACTTGGAGTATAGTGATCTATTTGATGGAGTCAGATAGTATCATGCTGTGATATTATCACACAGATAGTATCATGTGATACTATCACAGCATGATACTATCTGAGCATGATACTATCTGAGTACTAAGTGAGCCAAAGGTTGAAGGATAAATACCACATTATCTCTCCTACTTGGAATATAGAGAAATATAGAAATGAAATAAAAACCGACAATGATAAACCACCCTGGGAGTCTGCTACAGAACAGAATTCATTAAGAGTCAGGGAGGGTGTAGGGAGAAAGAATCTAGGGATAGTGGTGGAGGGTGACTGATACAGCAGTTATGGGTGTGATAGAGCCTGTAGTAGTCCTGAAACATTAATTCACCCTTATCTAATTTAGGCTTCTAATAAATAGTTTTCAAATATAATTTACTCTAATATTAGGGCAAATCTTATCAAGAACATCAATAAGCTTTTCTATTCTTAAAACTTTTACTATAGAGAATTGGGGTGGGAATTGGCACTGGTGGAGGGATAGGTTCTGGAACACTGTATTGTAGAGACCCAATTATGAACATCCTTGTAATTCTATATATCACATGGTTTAATAAAAAAAAAAATGAAAGAGAGAGAGAGAGACAGAGAGAAAGGGAAAGAAAGAAAAAATGCCTGCTATAGAGCTGGGAGAGAGGGAATGTGGGACATTGTGGTGGGAATGGGGCACTGGTGAAGGGATGGGTGCTGGAACAATATATGACTGAAACCCAATTATGAACATCTTTGTAATGTTCTCATGATGGTATAATAAAACATTTAAAAAATAAAAAGAAAAGTTTTACTATAATAACAGGAATCGTTTTTGTTTTTGGGCCATACCTATTGATACTCAGGTTTCTGCACTCAGGGATCTCTTTTGGTGGGACTCTATGGACAATATGGGATGTTGTCCAAATCCACTAAGCCATATGCACCGCAGGTGCCCTACCCACTGTACTATCTCTGCAGCCCCAATAACAGGATTCTTAAGTGAACTATTTGCTGTACTCTCTCTACCCAATTCTTAAACATAAGAATGAAATATTTCCTCCACAATATCTGATTTTTACTTATTTCATATGGAGTTTCTACCTTTCGTTTCCTATAGAGAAGGAATTTGTTTCTCTTTCTTAACTTGTAACAGATTAAAAACACACACACAATTGTAGATTTTTTTTAGTGGAACTTAGGTTGGCCTTCTGAACCCTTTCTGCTCTATTTCAATTTTATATTTTAGAAACTCTTGGCAAGTAACTTATGTAAGAAGTTTATCTACTAAAAATTATCAGATATCTTTTTCTCCCTCTCTCCCTCAATTTTCATTATCCTTTAATAGTCATGACTTTAGACTCCTATTATATTAGTGTAGGCAAGATATGTTTATCTTTCTTTCTTTTTTGTGGAATGGGGTGGGGGTACATACCTAGCCATGCTTAGGGCATTACTCCTGGCTCTGAACTCAGGAGTTACTCCTGGTGGTGACCATGGGACCAGATGGGATGCTGAGGGTGGGCAATTTGCAAGGCAAACGCCCTACCTACTCTACTATCACTCTGGCCCCAAGATATGTCTTTCAAAGCAAAATAAAATATTCTGAGGGGGAGGTAGAGAGAGAGAGAGAGAGAGAGAGAGAGAGAGAGAGAGAGAGAGAGAGAGAGAGAGAGAGAGAGAGAGAAAGAAAGAAAAGTGACTGCCACAGAAGCAGGTTGATGGGGGGGGGTAGTGAGGGAGTGAAACTGGGGACTGGAAACACTGATGTTGGGAAAAGTGCACTGGTGGAGGAATGGTGTTGTAACGTTGTATGATTAAATTCCAATCATGAAAAGCTGTAATGTCCGTCTCATGGTGATAAAATAAAAAACAGATAAATAAAATAAAATTCTCTAATGATTAAGATGCACAAAAGTGGTGTGAATTTAATTAATTTTATTTTGTCACAACTGATTGCAATCAGTGCTTACTCCTGTCTCTGCACTCAGGAATCACTCCCAAATAGCAAAAATCATCTCATTACTTATACATATAAAATACTACCATGTTACATAGTTACACTCTGTGGAGGGTCTATGTTTTTATTTAAAGACACCAAATTGTATTATATTTTAATAGAAAAATTTTTAAGTATTTTATTATACCACTGTGAGATATACAATTACAAAGATATACAATTAAAAAGTTCATATTTGGATTTTGGTCATACAGTGTTCCAGCACCCGTCCCTCCACCAGTGCCCATCTCTCACCACCAACTACCCGGTTCCCTCCCCTCCCCCAGCCCTCCTCCATGGCAGGTTCTTTATTTCTTTCCCTTTCTCTCTCTCTCTCTTTTCCTTCCCTTCCAGCCTTCTTTCACTTGAGTGAGGCATGATATTCCAAGCATAGCTTTTTTGATTCCTCTCTGGGAGAACCGAATAGCATTCTCATCCTGCTTTCATAGGGCCCAGGTCTCTGAGGTGTATGTTAATGGAGGGGAGAATGGTGGGGCTGAAGAGATGTGCCTGAAGCCGGAGGTTCTTTGTCTTTTAGCTATTTCTTCGATGCTTTTGATGCTTCAAAAGCATCTATTTGATAGTCATGAACTATATATCATTATATAGCACATTTACTCTTATGCATAAATTTATTTCTTTAAATGTTATTAATCTTTATTTCTTGAGATACCAGGATTTATAATACTGTTAAAGATGGTTTTACATGTATATAACTCCAGTATCACACCCATCACCAGTATATCCACCTCCTTCTGCCAAGATCCGGAAGGCAAGGCCCTTCCCTTTCAACTTGATCTCCCAAAATCAGTACAGTGGGTCAATTCTGCTGTTGTGTTACCTTTAGCTCTTTGTTGCTACTTTGCTGTATATCTTTAAATCCCACATATGAAAGAGATCATCTATGTCTGTCTTTTTACTTTTGACTGACTTTCCTCAGCATGTTAGTCCTTAGATCCATCAATGTTGTGACAAATTGCATTATTTTATCCTTACTTAGTCTTGTAGTAGTCCATTGTGTGAATATGTACCACAACTTGCTGATTCATTCTAGATACATGCTCTTAGACTATAATTTACGTAAATATTCAGTGGGAAATCTTGCCTGTGACTTTTCTTAGCTAAAATCCACAATGAACTTCTATTGCCCCAGTACATGTTTTGAGTCAAATTAAAACAGGTTGTTCTCTATAAACTGTTCAGGAGGTTAATCAGACAGCAATACCAAGATCTTTTATTGCTTCATAAACTTTATGTGATTAGGAAAGAATTTTTTAGATAGTTCATATCTTGGCAGTTGAGATTAACTAGTGCAAATTTTGGTCATTATTTTTTGTGGTAAATTGAAGTAGGCATTATAATATGAACTCAAAGAGCTTGTTGATTCTATGCAACATTTTGGAATGTGACATTAAAAGTGATTATTTATAACATGGTATTTATAAACTTGGATTACTATCTTTTAGGAGAAGGTATAAGCTCTAAAACCAGCCAATTTCCAGCAGTAGAAAATTACTGTTATGGTTCACATCCACAGAAATTGGCGAGAACAGTTCTATCATTAGAGCACAGTTCTGCCCAAGTCCTGTGATGATTGATCCAGTCAAAATGATTGATTGTGTCTATGGTTATACCACCCTGACTGTGACTGGTCTCTTCAAAAAGATTGATTGTAAGTCTTTACCTTGGTTTTTAAAAGCTTAACAATATACTAGTATGGATCTCAATATATTGGTAGAAGAAAACCTATAGTAGTTTGGGATATAAACAAATTTGCAGAGCTTTACTTAAGCTCTTTTCCTCAAGGGGAAAGAAGGGGAAAACTTTGATAAGAAGACGATTTTTTATTGAAGAAATCACATTTCTATCATTGGAAAAATTAAAAGATGTTAATAAGTTGATCAAGTCGGGGAGAGAGAGGTGAGAGATGCATCAATGTTCTTATGTTGGTGAGGTAGGTGAGATTAGAATGCAAACAAGACTGGTCTTTACTGACTGAGAGAGAAAATAAACGAAGTTCATTTATTGTAACGAGAGGGAGGACAGAGTATGTGAGGACAGATTCAGTGGTGTATTGGTTGTTCTATGGGATGTGTTGGTGAATGTTCATGGCTTGTGGTTCTGTTTTTTTTTTTGGTTGCACCCAGCTGTGTTCAGGGCTTCCCGCTCAGTGTTCAGGGATCACTCCTAGAGTGGTCAGGTGGCGGTGACACTGCCGAGGTCCCTGACAGTTCAGGGAAGCGAGTTCCCTTCTACCTCCGAAGCCAGCGGGGAATGGATGAAGACTCAGGAATCCGATGCAGTTTTAAAAGGTTTTACTTATCAAAGTTTCAGGCATACAAATCAGCAATAGGAAAAACCTGGTGCTTAGGATTCCCTGCTAGAACCCCAACCACGTATAGGCCAAGATGGCGGCCACCATGTGTCCTGTAGAGAGGAGACAAAAGACAAGACTCCCAAGAAGGGTGTGAGCTCACAAAGAGAGAGCCCAAAAAGAGAGAGCCAAAAAGAGAGAGAGAGCAAGAGGAAGCAGGCTGGTTTTATACCCCTGCAATTCAGACCTCCCACTATTATGGGGAAGCAGGAAGGGTCAAATGTCCTTAGGTAATTTCTCCCAGCACCTCACCTATAATATGCTAATGTTTTGAACCAAGATCTGCCTGGAAATGCCTTTTATAGGGTAGAGAAGGGGGTTTCTGGGATGGCAGGTCTCTGTACCAAAGACTAATACTAATGCCAGTTAAATATTTCTCCAAGCCTTCACAAGAGTCTCGTCTACTTCACGGTAGTTTAGTTGTTTTTTGAGTTATCAGGGAGAAATGCTTGCTTGCTTGGAGGCAAAAAGCATTTCTCTCTGGTCTAATTACTTAGAGATCCAACGTGGCCAGACAAATATGCTGGTAAGATCTAGCTAGTCCCACGATGATTGTGGTAGCATGAGAGAATATTTATACCAGCCAGTACAGATTACATGGTCAGATAAACTGCCACATTTAGACTACCCCTTATCTATTAAGTGATTTTTAGGAGGCAATCCAGGGCAGATGCAGAGGCTTTTAAGCTTTTTTTTTTTTTTTTGCTTTTTGAGCTGATACTGGCTCTCACTGTGCCCAGCCACTCATTCATGAGGTGCCCAGGAGGGATGGCAGGCTCTAGCCCTGGCCCACCACCCCAGCAGAGCCTCACAATAAGCCAGACGACCCCCCACTCCACGGGGACCTCCATTTTCCACATCCGGACATCCTCCTCGTCAGAACTCCATCCAGCAGACCAGCCTATCACAGCCCGGCTCTCGCGGCCGCTTGGCTGCAGTGGTTCATCAATAAATGCTGGATTTTGAGATGACTACAAGAGTATGCTACCCGCACGGCAGAGCCTGGCAAGCTACCAGTGCCGTATTTGATATGCCAGATACCAGTAACAATTATAGACCTCATTCCCATGACATGATGGAATGGTTTGAGGCTCTTTATGTTCCTGGAGCAAGCAGGTTCCCTTAGGCTCCACTTTTTATGAGACAGGTCATATGGAGATGTAACTGGTGCCCGCTAGAGCAAATCGAAGATGAATGGGAAGACAGTGATACAGTGATTTGCTTTTTTGGGTCACACCCGGCAATGCTCAGGGGGTTTCTCC
This sequence comes from Cryptotis parvus, assembly GCA_021461705.1. Classification (NCBI taxonomy): domain Eukaryota; kingdom Metazoa; phylum Chordata; class Mammalia; order Eulipotyphla; family Soricidae; genus Cryptotis; species Cryptotis parvus. Next base: position 71,098 of record JAJIBD010025115.1, read on the forward strand.
TGGCTCTGCACTCAGGGAATTACACCTGGCGGTGCTCTGGGGACAACATGGAATGTCGGGGATCGAACCTGGGCAGGCATGGGCTGTCTGCATGCAAGGCAAACGCCCCACCCGCTGGGCTATCGCTCCGGCCCCTCTGAGGCTTTTAAACTTTTTAGGTGTCCTGCAACAACAGGGACTACATGGGATGTCAGGGATCAAATCCAGGTCAGCAAGACAAATGATTTACCTATTGTACTATTATTCTGGTATCTTGACATGCTTTCTCTTGATTTTCTGTCACTGGCTGAGAGTGAGATGGTATTTTATGTTATATTGAATTATACTAGATCCAAATCAGGTAAGTAAACCTCAGGTATTATAAAAGACTAGTTCAATTAAATTTTCAAATTAAGGATAATTTTTTTAAATAATTTAAGAATGCAAATTTCTGTAAATGTTTCACATCATCCTGGTTATTCTAATAATTACCTTTGCATTGCTCTGGTAAACGTATTTACGGATAAAGCTATTGCTTTTATTTAGCTACTTTTCTTCAGAAATAGTAAGATAGAACTATTTCTATCAATATCATTTTTTATGTTATTGGATGGCCAATAATTATCAAGTTAAAAGTGTAATTTCTTGGGGCTGGAGCAATAGTCCAGTGGGTAGGGCGTTTGCCTTGCATGTGGCCAGCCTGTGCCAGCCAGGTTCGATCTCCGGCATCCCATATGGTCCTCCGAGCACCACCAGGAGTGATTCCTGAGTGCAGAGCCAGGAGAAACCCCTGAGCATTGCCTGGTGTGACCCAAAAAGCAAAAAAAAAAAAGTGTAATTTTTTTCTAATTTTTTATTTTACCACCATGAGAACAACATTACAAAGATGTTCATAATAGGGTCTCAGTCATATATTGTTCCAGCACCCATCCCTTCACCAGTGCCCATTCCCACCACCAATGTCCCCACATTCCCCCTGTCCCAGCTCCAGAGCAGGCATTTCTTCCTTCACTCCCTTTCTCTCTCTCTCTCTCTGTCTCTCCTTCATCTTCCCTAATCCTTATTATACCATGTGATATATAGAATTACAAGGTAGTTCATAATTGGGTCTCTACAATACAGTGTTACAGAATCCATCCCTCCACCAGTGCCAATTCCCACCACCCAATCCCCAAACATGCTCACTCAAACCCTGCCTGCCCCCCCATTGCAGGCGCATTTTACTATCTATCTCTTTGTCTACGTCCCTGTATTCCCCAATCTCTCTTATATTACACTTTATGGCTTGTCCTATGGATACTAATAATGTATGATATATCTATCTGATTATTTAATGGTGAGTTCTAGTGTGACATCATAATTCCTCATTCCCCATAATCTCTTCAGTTTGATGCAAATAGAATGATCGTTGAAGTGTACAAGTGAGAAAGATCCTGAAAGGACCTGGTGCTAAAATACATTAGGTCAAAGCCACTGAGTGCCTGCACAGCCTCAGATCTGGAGTCTCTATCTTGAGGCGGTTGGCTGTGGTGGCTGGAGCTCAGGGCCACACCCACTGGTCCCGGAGGCTGGGGACTGAGTGGAGGCCCTCAATCCTTGCTCCGAGTCTAGCAGGCGCCTAGGAGCTATGTAGGAGAAGACCAGGCACTGGCCGAGCCTTTTAAAAAGTGTAATTTCTTTACTTAAGGGTTAAAAGTATCGCTGGTAAATGAGAAATTCTTTTCATTAAAGAGTAGGTGACTTTTTTTTTTTTTTTTTTTTTTTTTTTTTGCTTTTTAGGTCCCACCCAGCAATGCTCAGGGGTTTCTCCTGGTTCTTCGCTCAGGAATTATTCCTGGCGGTGCTCAGGGGACCATGTGGGATGCTGGGTGCTGCACGAACCTGGGTCTACCATACATGCAAGGCAAATGCCCTACCGCTGTGCTATCGCTCCAGCCCCAAGTAGGTGACATTTTAAATGATATAAATCTGGACAAAGAGTAAAATGCACATCTGTGCATTAAAGTCTGGATTCAACCATCTTATCAAATAAATCATAAAATTTCCTATCAAACTCTCTAACAGCTCCAATTTCTATGGGAATATTTAAATAAACTCCTAATAAAGAAAATAGCTCCACCTTTTATAATTTTGTGTCTAAAAGGAAAAGGTCTGTATTTTATCTACCCATTAGAAAGCACTAAAATAAATTTCAGCATGGGATCTATCCAAGAAGAATATCCCCAAATTTGCTAAAATTGCAAATGTATAAACTGCATTTAGAATGCTCGGCAAGCTTAAAAGGATGTTTCGAGTTTGGTTCTAAAAACAGTGGGATTTAGTGTAATAGATTTGGCAACAAAATCAGTGCAGTTCATAGAACTGATGAATTGATGCAGACCCAGATGACTAACACGTACCATGTGTTTGCTTTGGCAGAGAATTTGGAAAAAATAATTTGGAGAAAAATTATATTATTGAACTGATTTCACTTCAGTTGTTGTTTTGTGGGATTAAAAAATTTTAATCAGACTTGCAAAGGTAGAGTTCACAAATATCTTCCAATTGATTGGAAACATATTGGTCCTTTCAAACAAAAAATAAGATGGAAGAGGATACTTTTACTTATTTCACATGTTCCTCAATTAGTTATGCTCAGAAATAGATTTTAACTAGTCATTTCTCAGTTAGTGCCATGTTTATGGATGTCATCTTCCTAAAAAATTTCTACCCTTAGCAGTATTTCCAATGCTGTAGAGAGTCTTCTATTTAAACATTGATGGCCAAGAGCAACGATTCAGTATACTATTGTTGGTAATGTAAAGATTATATTTTAGGTCACTTAATAGGAGTAAAGCTTGTTTTGTGTATATATTGTTTTACTACTGCCACAATGTTTCAAAGAGTTTGTTGGTTTGTTAAAATCGTGGAATCTCGCTGTTTACCAAATTATAGACACGTTAGTGACATAATACACTCAGCATGGAAACAGCTCTGACTCCATTTCCTGAGCCTAAAAGTTTCTTCATAGGCCATTATGACCAGTGTAAGATTAAAATGCTGACAATACTCCTAATTGAGCATCAGGAGATAGATACAAATTTCCCCCTTTAGATTAGCTTAATTTTCTGGGTATATTGCTAAACCTGAAATTCAGGAGATAGTGGTAAATTTTAATCAATATAGCATAGAGAAAAACCTTTACTCTGGAGACATATCAAATCAGGCTTTTCTAATAAATGTGACACAATTAGTCAGAGAAGAGCTGTAGATTTTCTAAATGAAGAGAGCACTGACTTTGTCTTTTGGTGTTCTTGAACAAATTGTTAACTACTGTGACATTCAGTTGCATTGTATAAAACTGGGATAATCACAGTAAACATTGTGCTATATATTATACTTGGTATGTGGTATCATTCTTTCCTCCCAACTGGATAGTAAACCTAGGAATAAAGTTTTCAGACCCCTTTAAATGATTTATCTATCTTCTGTTCTTGATGGACCGAATCCCCAATGTCCATATTATTAATGTAGTATACATAAATTTTATCTTCTAGTGTATAACACTAATAATTTTTAGTGTGAACTAAAATTAAGACATTTCTGCTTACAATTTGACTTAGGAGTTTTCTATTTCTTAATAAATTTTGGGATACCACATCTGGCATTGCTCAGGTCTTATTCCTGACTCTGAGCTCAGGGATTTCTTCTGGCAGGCTCTGGGGAACCATACGAGGTGCCAGAGATCAAAACTCAGTCTACTGTATGCAAGGTACCCCCTATCTGCTGTGCTATCTCTCTTATTCATCACTCTATGATTTTTAAATGTAAAAGAAAAGTCAGAAATAATTACTGCTTCAAAGTGAAAAACATTCTAAAAATCAGAACATTGTATGACTGAAATTCAATCGTGAACAACTTTATAACTAAATCTCAAGATGATTCATTAAAAAACTGTTAACAAAGATGTAGATTCATATATACAGAGATTGGCGTTTCTATGATTCTGTGCATTTACGAATTGTATTTTCTTTTAAATAATCATTTCTTAGTTTTCTAAACAAACACTTGTAATAAAGAAAACATGATTCAAAGGACCAAAGTTTAATAACCAAACTCAAAAGTTGCCTGCCAAGAGGGAAGGCTAGAGCTGGGGTGGGGGTAAGGGTGTTGGGAGGGAGTGAAGGGGAGGGATAGAAAACTTGGGAACACTGGTGGGGGAAGCTGTGCTAGGGAGCAGGATCACTGATAGAACATTGTATGATAAAACCCACCTATGAATTGCTTTATAACCCATGGCGCTTTAATAAAATATAATTTGTAAATATTATTTCATCCATAAATCTTTGGAATACAACAATACTGAATTGGACAATTTTTGAGATTCTTTAATCTGATAATGTATCAGGTTTTTACATGAGAAGCATTGTTTCTCTGACCCTGAAAGAGCAAAATAAAGTTGCTATAAAATCTCCAATCTTGTATCAAAGTATAGATTTAATAATCTTTCAAGAATATGCAAACTGCATAAACTATTTTGGTCTAAGATGAAAAAGAATCAAATATTTTATTATTTTATATAAAATACTCACATTTGGCTGTTAGATTAAAGAGGTTTTAAAAACTGTAAAGAATTTCTCTTTCTCCCTTTTTTTTTTTTCTCTTTCCCCTCCTCTTTATTTCCTCTACCTATCTCTTGCCCCTTCCCTCTTTCTCACTGTTTCCGGTGCATATATTGAAACCCTCACCATAAATAATGAATTATATAATATAAAGCAAATATTGTTTAAAAGTAATATATCACTTTTAGTACATCGCATTGTAAGAGAGTATGGTTTGTTATATCTAACAATTATTCCTTTAAGAATTACTATTGTATCACAATTTAGGGGTCCACAAAAGATTGATGCAGCATTAAAATTGGATTTATTTACTGATAAAGCAAGTGCTATTTATTTTTCTGTTCTGTTCTATGCCAAGTCTGTACTATGTGGTACAATGCGATAGTAAACATTTATTGCATGTCAGATAACATTAATTTTCCAGTTATAAATTAACGATATTCATGAATTTAAATTTGTAATAGAGCTAGCACTGCTACATAAATACAGTGATATATCTACTCACTACATATTAAATTAAATAATTTTATCTTTTAAAGTCATAAAATTATTTATATAACAACTAGGATCCATAAAAATAAAGAAAAATAGTACTGTCATCAAAACAGGAAATATACAGTTAGCATGAACTTATAAATCTAGAATATTCAAGCTATAATAAAATGTTTGTTTAGATTTGTTTGTTGATCATGCTTTCAAACAATTACTAGTCCTTTTGGCTTCATTGATCAAGGATAAAATGAAGTAGAGATATTTGGTTTTATTTGATCACTGAAAATAAAAATGTTTGCTTTCAAAATATAACTCAGATCATGGTTTTAGAGTTTTGTGGACTGGTGCTAAACTGAACATTCAATACTATCCTCTACTTCTTGGCCAATAGTCAATGCTTGGCTTAAAACTGAAGTCATAAAAAGTGGGCTCATTAACAAATACTTCTAAGTTGCATGAGCAGTTTCTTGCAACTTCAAATTGTATATTTGGTCTGACATTTTGTATTAGTTAACCCCACACAATGTAGATTTTTATCTTTAACTTCTGTTCACTTACTTGTGGCTACTTTAGGAAGTAGATTTTCTTTTCTTGCACTGTGAAAAGTGCAAGATCTTAGTATGACTTGTCCATTGCTAAAGAGAAGAAAGTTCTCAGTATTTTTTTAAAGACCAGCATTTATTATCCCTTAAGAAGTGAATAGCTTTAAAGGCATCTTCAAAGATGAAACACCATTAACTATTGGAAGCAAAGATAAACATATAGGACTACATGAAACTATAAATCTTCTGCTCCTCGAAAGAAACGATGACCAAAATAAGGACAGTCCACAGAATGGGAAAGAATATTCACCCAATACCCATCTGATAAGGGGTTAATATCCAGGATCTATCAGGAACTGGTAGAACTTTTGTAAGAAGAAAACAGCCAACCCCATCAAAAAATGGGGAAAAATGATCAGAAACTTTGACAAGGAAGAAATTCAAATGGCCCAAAGGCATATGAAAAACGCTCATCATCATTAATATCCAGAAAGATGCAAATCAAAACAACAATGAAATATCATCTCACACCACAGAGACTGGCACATATCCAAAAAAGCAGAACAACCAGTGCTGGTGTGGATGTGGGGAGAAAGGGACTCTCATCCATTGTTGGTGGGAAAGTACACTGGTATAGCCTTTTTTGGTAAACAATATGGACATTCTTTCAAAGACTAGAAATTGGACTTCCATTTGACCCAGCAATACCACTTCTGGGAATATATCCCATGAAGCCAAAATCACACAGTGGAAATAACATCTGCACTTTTATGTTCATAGTAGAACTATTCACAATGGCCAGAATCTGGAAACAGCCAGAGTGCCCAAGAACAGATGACTGGATAGAAAAACTGCTATATATACCCAATGGAATACTATGCCGCTCTTAGGAAAAACAAAGTTATGAAATTTGCCTATAAATGGATGGACATGGAGAGGACCATGCTGAGTGAAATTAGCTAGAGGGAAAAGGACAGATATAGAATGACTGCATTTATTTGCAGGCTATTAAGAAATACCATGATACCAATATCCAAGCCAGACAAAACATGGATCAGGAGGTCTTGTCAGTGGGTAGAACCTACTGCAAATGTGTGGGAGTCAGAGGTTAGGCAATACAGAGAAAGGAACAGCGTATTAATAATAATTTTAAATGATAATACCAGCATAGAACTGAACATCGAATGTAGGCAAAAGGCTGTACATGAAAACCTCTAAATGTATGTATTACAGCCACAACGTGTAGAGAAGACAGACAGAGAGAGAGAGAGAGAGAGAGAGAGAGAGAGAGAGAGAGAGAGAGAGAGAAAGAGAGAGGTGAAAATTTCCTGCCTGGAGGGGTAAATCAGGGGACATAGGTGGTGGGAAGTGGGCACTGGTGGAGGGATGGGTGCTGACCACTGTATGACTGAAACTCAAATATAAACACTTTTGTAACTGTATATCTCATGGTGGTATAATAAAAAATTAAAAAAAAGAAGTGACTAGCTTTATTTTTCAGGCATTTCTCTTTCCCTTTTTCTTTTTTTTGGGTGACACCCAGCAATGCTCAGGAGTTTCTCCTGGCTCTGCACTCAGGAATATTCCAGGTGGTACTTGGGAGACCATATGGGATGTGGAGGATCAGATATGAGTGGGCCACGTGCAAGACAAAAGCCCTACCTGCTGGACTATAGTTCTGGCTTCTGGCATTATTTTCTGGTCATAATTTCAGCAATGCTAATGAAATTACTTTCTACTCAATAATTGCATTTGATGACGATTACTCACAATTAAAGAAAAAAAAGCAAGAGATAAGAAATCTTATCTGGGAGACTACATTCTGAAAGATTTTGTCTTTATCCTTCTGAATACTTTTAAACAATCATCCATGTGATAAATTGAGGCTTTTTACTTAAATTTAAATACTAGTTTAGAAATGAAAGGTACTGAAAGTTCAATTTTGGCTGAATAAGAAAACATTAATAACCTGTCTAGGAGTTGAATTTAAGCACACTAGCTTGTGATTATGTTGCCAAAACAAATGTAAATCCATTGCCTGCTATTGGAACCAATTAAGTTAGCTAACATTTCATTTAACTTTATAATAAGTTATTCCCCTGATGGTACCCCTGTTGAGAGTATCATCAGGGGAATAACTTATTCCCATTTAAGTGAATTTTCCACATAAATACCGAGTTATCTTTTAAAAGTAGAACTTGGGATAAGTTATTTTCTTACTGAAAACAGACATCCATTGTTTTATAATCAACTCTTCCATTATGGTTCTTTCGAATTTCCCCAATCACCTCTGATCACTTTAGCTTTCTCACAACTGTCAGATTTATCATACTTGGAATTCTTTGATTCTCCAGATGTTGTTCCATGTGGCTACAATTCTACATAGGTTTACTGTGTGCATTTCGTGTTTCCATAGCCACAAAGCATGCTTGTAATAGGAAAACCATCATTTCAATGTCATTTAAAATTTTTTATCTTATAGCCCTTCTCACTAAATTAAAAGCTAATAGTGTTAAGAAATTTTTTTATTTGATTCAGGCACAAACCTTGTAGTAGCATGTTGTTTAGTTTCTATATACTTGAGGTGGGTTTTTATTTTTTCCAGCTTTCTTTTAATGTCACTTGCAGCTATTCCCCAAATCTTACTATTTTTATTTTTAGGTTATCTCACTTATTTCAAGGATTCTAAGCTTTTAGACTTTTATATTGAAATAAAGTAGATATTTAGTGCATCCCAAATTCTAATTTTTTCATTCCTTATGTCCCACATTTTTTTCTTGATCTTGTTACCTCCATGGGGGAGTTTTTTGTTTCTTTAGAAATATTACTTAGAATTTTCAGGGTTGGTTTAAAAATGACAAACTCTTTTTAACTATTGGTTTTCTGTAAACATCTTTATTCTTTGATTTACATTTGAATCTAGCTGAATAGAATATTCTTTCTTGGATATATTTTCTTTTTATCAATTTACATATCTTTTGACATCCGGTGGGATCGACTGGATCCCACCGGATGTCAAAAGATCACGTGGCCGCCCACTTACAAGATGGTCAGACTTCCTTGTCAAGACCCTGAAGAAACGGTTTGAGGCTCTTCATATTCCTGAATCAACCAGATGCCATTGGGCTACATTGGCACGTGATAGGGTCCAATGGAAATGTTACTGGCGCCCGCTCGAGCAAATCGATGAATAACGGGATTCAAGTGATCAAGTGACATATGCCATGTCACTCCCATTTGACCTGTAGAATATCTTTTGGAAATCTACTGAAAGTCTGCTTTGCTTGTGGTGCTTTTTGGGATGCTTTTTTATGCTTAATACTTGTCTCTTTAGTTCTATTGTCTGTGTATTCATCTTTTGGGTTTAGTTTTCATTCAACAATTTGAACTTTCTTTTTTTTTTTTTGCTTTTTGGGTCACACCCGGCAATGCTCAGGGGTTTCTCCTGGCTCTGCACTCAGGAATAACTCCTGGCGGTGCTCGGGACCATATGGGATGCCGGGGATCGAACCCAGGCCGACATGGGCCGGCTGCTTGCAAGGCAAACGCCCTACCCGCTGGGCTATCTCTCCGGCCCCAACAATTTGAACTTTCTGTGTGAATTTCTACTGCCTTCTTCAACTTAAGGAAGGACTCAGCTATTATTTCTTTAAATGAGAGTTTCCCCTTCTTATATGGAACCTAGTCCAGAACTGTCTTGATATTTCCCCCACAAATATTTATCATCATGTTTAAACATTATCCTTTTTCCTGGTATTTTTTGCAGCCAAATGCTCTACCCTGAGCTATGTCTCCCATTCCCACCTCCCCTTAGCCCTAGTCTATTTGAATGGGTTCCACTACCTCTTTTTGGTCTCACTTGCTTGAATTTTGGTTTCTGCAGTCTATTTTTAATCACTCTATTTAATTTATAGTTCAGTCACTGTATTGAATAATCATATGATTTTCGTTTTGATTTATATCACACTTTATCTGCCTTTCTTAAAGTTCACGTTCCATGTTCATAGAAATCATAAGGACTGTTGCTTTGAAATTTTGTTAAATGGTTTATAAAATCCCATTTGTTTATTTGGAAAGAGCTTGTATGGCAGAAGAAAGACAAACTAAAATAAAAACAAAGCTCACTGAGTAGGAGAAAGGATTTGCATACAATGCATCAGATAAAACACAAATATCCAAGATATATAATACTTTTCCAAAACTCAACAACAAAAAACACTAATCCCATCAAACATCAAGGAAAGTAAATCAATAGATATTTTCTCAAAAAGACATACGAGATTTGTAGGCATTTGAAAGTATGCTATTCATCATTTCTTATTAAGGAAATGCAAATCAAAGCAATGAAATAACATCTCATACTAGACTGAAAACAACCCACGTTTGAAGGTGAGAGTAAAAAGGACCCTCATTAATTGTTCATGGAGATGCCATCTGGTACAGGTTCTATGGAAAATAGAATGGCAATTTCTCAGAAAAGAATAGAATACCTGTTTGACCCAACGATTCAACTTCTTGGCGTATACCTGCAAACACAAAAGTATTTATTCAAAAAGGTATATGCACACCTCTGTTTTTTGTAGCACTTAGTACAATAGCTAGGATTTGAAAAAAAAACTCAAGTGTCTTAGAGTAGATCAATGGATAAATAAGTTATGGTACATACACACGTATATGCAGCTACAAGAAAAGCTGAAATCATTAGATTGCTGCAAATTAGATGGAATTATGTTAAACGAAGTCTGAGGGAGAAAGATAAATATTGGATCATCTCACTCATCTGTGGAAAACTGAGGAAAATCAAGAAAACTGTACTGATTAAAAACAAACTCTTGACATTAGAACACAAAACTGACTACCAAAAAATATTGAGGATTGTGGGGAAAGAAGACCAAACAAGAGGCAATGTAGGGGAAGTAAACGGTCATTTTGAACTCTCACACCGGCCTGACTCCACCTCAGGTAACCTCCTTAGGGTGTACTGCTGGCCATGCAGGCGCCTGGGGTCGTGGTAGAGCCCCAGGTCTCGGCAGAAGGTGGAACTACAACCCCAGAAGTCTGAGCAGAACCGAAGTAAACGGTCATCTTGAACTCTCATACCGGCCTGACTCCACCTCAGGTAACCTACCTCCCTGGGGTGTGGCTGGCCGGGCGGGTCAGTGGCCGCTTATTAATAGAAAAACTAGGAAATTCAACACCAAGGGAAGGTAATACCCTCAAGAAAAAGAAACTGTACACCAGAGGAATCTATCCCTGAACACCACAACACCATGGGGAAACAACGCAGATCCCCAGCTCTAAGAACAGATGAAGGAATCGACCCTGAAGACTCAAAAAAGAATACAGATGTGCATGATCTCTCTGGCAATGAAACTAGAGAAGAAATTGGTAGGATGTTTAAGGAGCTCAACGAAAAAATTGACCAGATGTCCAATAAAATACAGGAGAACATAAACGAAGCAGTTGAAAGGGCAGTCAATAAATTGCGGGAGGAAATGAGAGCAGAAATGAGAACCATGCAAATAGAAATATCATCGCTTAAAATCTCAGTAGACGAAATGAAAAACACAATCGGGGCTCTCAACAGTAGGATGACAGCAGCGGGAGAGAGAATCAGTGAGACTGAAGATGAGCTGCAGAAAGCACTCAGAGATCTACATAAGATGGAAAAAGACCGGAAAATGGATCAGCAACGGAACAGAGAACAATGGGATGAAGCCAGGCGGAACAACATAAGAATCATAGGAGTCCCAGAGGGACAGGAAAGTAACCCCAAGGAAATTAAAACAGTTAAAAACATCCTGGCTGAAAAGTTCCCTGAGTTAAAGGACGAAGGCATCCAGATCCAAGAAGTCCGACCGCGTACCAGCAAGAAGAGACCCCAAAAGAAAGACCCCAAGACACATCCTAGTCAAAGTAATGGATGCCATAGACAGAGACAGAATTCTTCACGCAGCAAGATCAAAGAAGGAAATTGTATACAAAGGAGCATCCATTTGACTTTCAGCAGACTTCTCAGAAGACACCCTCAAGCCCGAAGGCAGTGGTGGGATATAGTAAGAGGCAATGTAGGTTGAGTGATGGAAATTTCATGGTCACTTTGGTGGTGGTAGGGTGTAGTTATTTTATGTATGAATACTTGAAACTTAAACATTGTAACCACATAAGCTATAGTAAATTAAAAAAAAACCAGTAGTTATGTAGTTTGGTTATATTAGAGTTCTTTCTTGGCTTTAATCTTAATCAATTGTTGTGGGTAAGATTTCTTTTTCCTTATTAAGTCTGATACTCTACAAGGCCTATGCAGGGCCCAGAAAACTGTGTGGAGTGCTCTTGGGGGCATCAGTGATGTACGATAGCCACATGTACCTGGCAGCAGCTGCTGTGCCAAGATAAAGCCATCCTGGATGGCAACTGAAGATTCACAGTTAAAAGTACTTGCCGGTTGTTGAGAATATAGGTTCACAGAGATCTGAGCTATGACTGGGGTATTCCTATTGCAATGTTTGGCACTAATTGTGGTGCTAAGTTTGAACTTGAATGGGCATTTGTAATTGCAAGTTCCTGGCACTAACCGTGTTGTGGATGTCCAGCAGGCCTGTGTAACAACTGGGAGGGGGCTGATATTTGAGTGTCTTACACTGGGTCTGTTGATGAGCTGAAGGGGTGAATGGTGACCAAGACTTCACAGGCAAGAGCAGCAGGAGTCATCAATAGTACTAAAGTTGGAGCTGCCCTCTTAGCGCAGTAGGCAGCGTGTCAGTCTCATAATCTGAAGTACTAAAGTTGGAGTATGCTTGAGGGTTCGCAGTTACAAGTATTTTGCAGTCACTAAAGTATCATGACCTGGAAAGTTGCTGGGTAACCTATGCCATAGTGAGTGTGAAAGAAAGAGTCTTATTCCCAACTTGTGACACCATGCACATTTAGGAATTGGCAGAGTGCAATTGGTTGGCAGTAGATCCGCAAGGAAGAATATCAGGCCTAGGATTCTTCTACAAATTGACTTACTTTGGTTACCAAGAACCAACAATGAATACCTTTGTAATTGTATATCTCACAATGGTATAATAAGAAATTAAAAAAATATATATATAACTTATCAAATAAGTAAAATGCCTCAGCTCCTAAAAACAATTCATTTACTTTGGGAGCACCACAAGGGTTACTGCTATTTAATGCCCCATCTGCACAAATATAAAAAAAAGAACAGAATAAAAGAGAATAAATATTTTACAGCAATGCAATAGGTAGGATTTCTAAGCAGTGCTGAGGTCCTAGCTGGGGTTGGAAGTGAGAAGAAATAGATGAATTATTCAGTTGCCAGTTGAGTGACAGCCCCATGAGTGGTTTCTTTTTGCAAATTTTATCACCTAAAAGTCCACTTCTTTTAGTCTAAATAGATTGAATAGTCTTAAATAAGACAGAAATTGAATAGGTTTTCCTGTAAAATTATAGACCTACAATTTAGTGAAATCCTTTTTAAAAGGTCCAGAGAGATAGCACAGTGGCTGAAACACTTGTCTTGAACATGGTCAACCTGTTTTAGGTGCCAGATGAACTGCCATCTTCTAAACCTTATAAGATGTGATTCCTGATCATGGACAGGAGTAAACACAGTAGGGGATGGCTCCAAACAAAAAACAAACAAAACAAAGTTTACAAAAGTATACTTCGCTTAGTTCTGTTTTTCTACACATGATTGAGTGTACAAATTGCTTTTATACTCAGATTTTTAAAGGTGAAGTTTACTTTCCTTTATAACCTGCATATTTTCCATTTCTATATGAAAAATGTAAAGAAACTTGTACATCTACACAATGAAATACTATGCAGCTGTTAGGAAAAATCAAGTTATGAAACTTGCCTATAAATGGATAGACATGGACAGGATCATGTGGAGTGAAATTAGCCAGAAGGTAAAAGACAGATATAGAATGACTGCATTTATTTGCACCATATAAAAATGTGTGTATGTATATGTATGTATGTATATATATATTTATATACATATATATATATAGAGAGAGAGAGAGAGTATGATACCAATACCCAAGGTCAGGCAAAACATGGATCAGGAGGTTTGTCAAACTTAGAATCTACCACAAACATCTGGGAGTCAGAGGTTAGGTAAGACAGAGAAGGGAACAGTGTGCTAATAATTGTCAAAAGTGATAATACAAGCCTAGAACTGAGCATTGAATATAAGCAAAAGATACACATGATAACCTCTAAATGTATGTATTGTAATCCACAATGTGCAAGAGAAGGAAGAGAGAAAGAGAGAGAGAGAGAGAGAGAGAGAGAAAAGAGATAAAGAACCTGCCATAGAAGGAGGCTAGGGGGAGGAGGGAGGGAATCAGGGACATTGGTGCTGGGAAATGGGCACAGGTGGAGGGATGGGTGCTGGAACACTGTATGACCAAAACCCAAATATGAATGTCTTTGCAATTGTATATCTCACGGTGGTATAATAAAATATTAAAAAATTGTTACATGGGGGGTAAAGTGGATTTGTCTTTGTTTTGAGCCACACCCAACTGTGCTCAGGGCTATGCTCCTAGGGATCACTCTTCATGGAGCTTGGGGACTACATGGGGTACTGGGATGGAGCCCAAATAAGCAGTGCAGAGAAAGCACCCTACCCTTTATCCTGTCTCTCCATCTCATTACCTTTTTGGGGGAAGGAGAGTGAGGGTAATAAAAAATACTTAAGATTGACTCAACTTCAGGTATATAACATTATTTAAGAATAGATAATGTTATCTGGATCCAAGGACAGAGCTCTAGTGGTAGAAACACATGGCTAGTATGGGAAACACCTTGAATTTGTTTCCCACTGCTTCATGGATTTTAAGCTTTGTGGGGGTGTAGTTCTGATGATCCCTGGCACATTTGGCTCAAGCATTGACCTATCAAACCTTGCATTGCTGACTAAAGATTCCACTGAGTGGAATACAGACCACTCCTAGGGATGGTGCCTATAACAATATTATTTTTAAATTATGGTATTATTAGCTGCAACTACAATAGCCTACATTAGACACTGAAAAGTTAAAGTTATTCTTTTTTTTTTTTTTTTTTTTTTTTTGGGTCACACACCGGCAATGCTCAGGGGTTACTCCTGGCTCTGCACTCAGGAATGACTCCTGGCGGTGCTCGGGGGACCATATGGGATGCCGGGATGGAACCCGGGCCGGCACAGGCCGGCCGCGTGCAAGGCAAACGCCCTACCCGCTGGGCTATCGCTCCAGCCCCGAAAGAGTTATTCTTTTATCACTGAAAATCTGTACCTTTTAGAGCAAGTCTCTTCATTATACTTTTTCTTAACACTTGTTAACAACTAGTTTTTGTTTCTGCAAAAATGAACTATTTTCTTTTTCACTCCACTTGTAACTGAACAGCTGGTGTTTATTTTAATGTGTTTAATTAAAATCAACATGATGAACGACCTAAAACCTGAGCTGCGCAGGAGGAAGAGAGCGGCATGGAATGCCTTCAAAGGCATCGAAGAAATAGCTAAAAGGACAAAAGAACCTCCGGCTCCGGGCACATCTCTTTGACTCCACCGTTTTCCCTGCATTAACATACGCCTCAGAGACCAGGGCCCTAAGAAAGAGGATGAGAATGCTATTCGGGTCTCCCAGAGAGGAATTGAAAGAGCTATGCTTGGAATATCACGCCTCACTCAAGTGAGAGAAGGAATCAGAGCTCAGACCTCCATCGCTATTCCAGAATCAGGGATGCTGTCTCGTTTGCCAAGGCATCGAAAATCAGATGGGCTGGACATGTAATGCGATTTGGAGACAACCGCTGGACTAGAGCCATTACCGACTGGAACCCACGGGATGTCAAAAGATCATGTGACCTCCCACCTACAAGATGGTCAGACTTCCTTGTCAAGACCCTGAAGGAACGGTTTGAGGCTCTTCATATTCCTGAATCAACCAGATGCCATTGGGCTACATTGGCACGTGATAGGGTCCAATGGAAATGTTACTGGCGCCCGCTCAATCAAATCGATGAATAATGGGATTCAAGTGTTCAAGTGTTAATTAAAATGATTTTAATTTTTTGGACAACAAATCATAGTTGAGAGAATGGGGCAGGATTTTGCCTTCTTAATTATTTGATACATAAATTTTAATACAAGTTTGGTTTTATGAGAACTTTTATTAATAAAACTTAATAAATTAACTTTTATTAATGAGAACTTTTATTAGTTCAATAATAAAGATGACTTTTGCTATGGAAATTATTACAATGAAGTATTATAGATTATAACATTTCATTATAAGGAATGATTGCAGAAATCATATAGTCTGAGATTATTTACTAGTGTGAAAATTGCAGAAAAGATGATATTCTCCTAAATAATGCAGGATCTTAAATTAGAGTACCCAGGACTTTGTAAATGTTTAGTTACTTAGGACTTAATAGTAAAAAGTACTGTCTTGCGTTTTAAATTGGTTTGGGTTTAACTGAGTTAATGATGTTTTTTTTCAAATAAGTGAGCAATTTTGTCTTGCAAATTCTAATTCTTTGACACTGCTATCAGATAGACTTAACTATTGAACTGGCTTGACATTTCTAATTAACTTGAGAAAAATGCATGTTTTATTAACAATAGACATTTTACTTGGTCACTGTTATTCCTTTAAAGAAGTGACTTCCAAAGTTTGCACTTCATCTCTTCTCTTGATTTTTTCCGTGATTATAGCCCTCATAAGTGTTTTATCAACAAATATAACAAATATGTATAGATCTTATTAAAGTCAGGGCATTTGGTTTTCAAAGCTCTGTTCTTTCCACTTTTGCCACATGAATCTGATAGAAAATGCCACTTGCTATATTGTCTACTTCCCTCTCCTGTTCTTATAACTTCAAAATAGCAATTGCAAATACAATTTGGAGGTTTTTAGTTAACTTTTCCTAGAAATTTTTTTGTGAAAAAATCATAGCATATTTAAACTGTTATATGAATGAATATAGGTGCTTCTGTGTGGAAAGCATGACATTGTAAATTTATTGTTCATTTTCTTTCAGAATTTAAAGTATAATATATCTTATTTTTATAATTTGTTTTTTGGTTACACCCAGTCATGTTCAGAAGATGGCTCTGCATTTATGAATCACTCCTGGTGGTGATAGGTGGATCCTATGGGGCGCTGGGGATCAAATTTCAATCAGTCTTGTGCAAACCTACTTGCTGATTATCCTGCCAACACCTATACTTCTTTTTAAAACATTACCTCTTCCTCATTTGGGGAGTATTATGGATGATGTTCAAGCAAATTTTGCCTTAGATTTTCACAAGCTGAAATACTATCATTATGTGGTTATTTACAAAACCCTAATAATTTGCCCCCCCCAAAGAAAACTGGTTAAAAACACGAGTTGACTGATAAAAACTTTTAAAAATATCATAATTTTTTCAGGAAATTTCTTTTCACATTTATGAAGACATATGTTTTATCACTTATCACTTATCTTCCTGTTGTTCATCAATTTGTTCAAGCGGGTACCAGTTATGACTCCATTTGTCTCTGTTGCGCAGAGTATAGCTCAATGGCATCTGCTCACTCCAGAAACATGTTTTATGGAATTGCACAATACTAGTGTGATGCCATTTCAAAGACATGCTAGAACCTAATTATTCATTCTATGTTAAGTATACCATGTTTACAATGAAGACCTGGCTGGAAAGTTATTTATATTATTTACTTTAATTTAACCTCTACACCTTTTAGAGTTTGGTTTAATTATAATCATCTTGTCTTCAAGTCCTTATCTTAATGGAAGATATTCTGTCAATGCTCATGTCTCCTGAAGTCATTAAAATTTTCTTTATTCAAGGAGTCTTTGAAGTCCATTTATTATCCAATTATGATATGAAAATGTAAGTATATTGTTTAAAAAAAGGTTGAGATTTTTTATCAAGTGAGTTATATTTAAGTATTAAATCACTTGTATACTTGTCTTCCCATTGTTCATGGAATTGCCTCGAGCAGGTGTCAGTAACGTATCCATTCTTCCAGTACTCAATGGTCCTGTTACAAATCACTCTATCCACTAAGGAAGAGAAAAGGAAGGAGAGGAGAACATGTCTAGCCTGACAGCAGACTGGGCCCCCTGAGATAAGTATTAAATAGATAATAAGAAATATGGGGCAAAGAGAAAAGCATTAAAAGTATATAAAAAGTCAAACTTTTTATGAAGCAAGAAAATTTTGTTGACACTTATCTATATGAGGAGAAAGAGAGGAAGTGTTAAGGGACAACATTTGCTTCACCAAAGCAGAAAAGGTGAAGAGATATAGAAACAAGTAAGCTAGACAAATGTTCAAGGAAGAACAGACTTGAAGAGTAAGCCTAAAAGTAAATTAAACATGATTCATGTTCAACTAAAAGAGAAAAGGTTATTATTTTTTTCCAACTAATTTTATTTACCATTTATTTGCAAACATGAAATATATGAGAACAATTTTTCTTCTTTATAAATGTAAACTTCACTACACTTACAAGTTCTAGTGCCATTACAGTATCAAAGCGATGACTCTACCCATTTCTCAGGAAGGAAGGCATCATCGTAGTTGTCATTGAGTCTAGGAGTTAGGTTTTAATGCTGTGCCAGTGTGTTCATTTTGTTTATTTACATTCCACACACGAGTAAAACCATCTAGTAATTGTTTTTCATTTTCAGACCTATTTATCTTGGTATAGTCACTTCACATTTCATCCAATTTTGACAGAGGCATAATTTTATTTTTTGCTACAACTTTTTTATATTGACTATATACTTCCTACCTATATCATAATGTATTTGTCTATTAATCTGTCCATAGACATGAAGGTTGATGCCAGATTTTGATTATTATGAATATGGCTGCATTAAACATAAGAGTACAAATATTATTCAAATTTATTTCCCTGAGTCTATAAATAGATCTTTGAGGTAAAAATTCAGAAATATATTATCTATATCCCTATATCTACTTTCAGATATTTTTATGGTTTCAGGATCTATATCCAAGTCTTTAATCTTTAATCCAGTTTGGTTTTGAATTAGCTTTTTTGCAAATGTTACTGATACAGTTCCTTCCTTCCTTCCTTCCTTCCTTCCTTCCTTCCTTCCTTCCTTCCTTCCTTCCTTCCTTCCTTCCTTCCTTCCTTCCTTCCTTCCTTCCTTCCTTCCTTCCTTCCTTCCTTCCTTCCTTCCTTCCTTCCTTCCTTCCTTCCTTCCTTCCTTCCTTCCTTCCTTCCTTCCTTCCTTCCTTCCTTCTTTCCCTCTGATTTTGCTTTTTTGAGTCGCAGTGGTGATGCTCCTGAGTTGCTCCTGTCTCTAAACTCAGGAATTACCCCTGGCAGTGCCGGGGGTACCATATGGGTTGCCAGGGATCAAGCCAGGGTCGGTCACTTGCAAGGCAAATGGCCTATCTGCTGTGATATAGCTCTAGTGTCGGAGAACGCTGCCGGGGTCCCTGACAGTGCCGGGAAGCAAGTTCCCTTCTACCTCCGAAGCTGGTGGGAAATGATGAAGACTCAGGAATCCGATGCAGTTTTAAAAGGCTTTACTTATCACAGGTTCAGGCACACAAATCAGCAATAGAGAAAACCCTGTGCTTAGGATTCGCGGCTAGAACCCCAGGCACATGTAGGCCAATATGGCGACCACCACATGTTAAGGCCTGTAAAGAGGAGACAAACAAGACTCCCAAGAAGGGTGCGAGCTCACAAAGAAGAGCCCAAAAGATAGAGCCCAAAAAAAGGGAGAGCGAGAGGAAGCAGGCTGGTTTTACACCCCTGCAACTCAGATCTCCCACTATTATGGGAAGCAGGAAGGGTCAAATGCCCTTAGGTAATTTCTCCCAGCACCTCACCTAGACACTATTATACGCTAATGTTTTGAGCCAAGATCTGTCTGGAAATGCCTTATAGGGTAAAGAAGGGGGTTTATGAGATGGCATGTCTCTGTACCAAAGACTAATACTAATGCCAGTTAAATATTTCTCCAAGCCTTCACAAGGGTCTCATCTACTTCACGGTAGTTTTGTATTTTAGTTGCCTTTGAGTCATCAGGGAGCTATGCTTACTTGCTTGGAGGCAAACAGCATTTCTCTCTGGTCTAATTACTTATAGATCCAACATGGCCAGTCAAATATGCTGGTAAAATCTAGCTAGTCCCACGATGATTGTGGTGCATGAGAGAATATTTATACCAGCCAGTACAGAATACATGGTCAGATAAACTGCCACATTCAGACTACCCCCCCTATCTACGAAGTGACCTGCAGGAGGCAATCCAGGGCAGATGCAGAGGTTCTTAGAGGAGTCCTGCAACACTCTGGCCCACTTATTTCTTTTTCTTTATCCCTTTATCCTTTCCTTTCCTTCTTCCTTCTAGCATATGCCTGTCTAGTTTATCTAACATTAATTGTTGAGATCTTTCTTTCTACATTGTTGTAAATTAAATTTCCTTTTTAGATTCTCAATTCTATTTCATTGGTTTATGGTCTATTTTTATTTTGATATTAAACTGTTTTCATTAAAATGTTATGTGGTATACTTTGAAGTCAGGAAGCATAATACTTCCATTTTCTTTCTCTCATAATTGCTTTTATATAGCCATTTGTGTTTTCATACAGATTAAAATCATTTGTTATGGATTTTGAAAAACTGTCACTGGTTTGACAGGAATTGTTTTGTATCTGTAATTTGAAGGTAATACAGACATTTTAACCCTGCTAATTTTTTCAATCTTTGAACACAGGCAGGGGGAGAGAGAGAGGGCCGATATAAAGTAACACATCTTAATTTAGTGGGCTCCATGTAATATAGATGGTACCCATAAAGTCCTACTTATTTATTATCTGCACCAGGGAGATTCTGAGTATCTCCATTTCTGTATACTGAAAGGGTCACACTCGCCTGCATGAGGGTAAACTAGCATGATCCTTCCTATAATCTCAAACAATAACTGTCCCACACTGGTTGAAGTGGATATAAAGAGGAGCTGTGCCCAATCTAGATAACAGAGAAGTCTTAGTAGATGTATAAGTCAGAAGTTATTCAGAGTCAAGGTGACTTCTGTAAGTGCCACACCCTCTATCAGTGTTTACATAGAAGAGAGATTTCATTAGAATGAACCTTGGCTTAAGAACATGTAAGTAGATTAAGCTGTGAGTGGGTAAAACAGCAAAGCTCCAAAGCTAGCTAAGCCTGTTATCCAACACCCCTCGATAACCCGCTCCACAGCTTCCAAATCGGTCCAGCCATAGTTTTCTAGACAGCAATGTGGATTGTCTTGATGACTACAAGAGTATGCTACCTGCACGGCAGAGCCTCGCAAGCTACCCGTGTTGTATTTGATATGCCAAATATCAGTAACAATTATAGACCTCATTCTGGAATGGATTGAGGCTCTTTATGTTCCTGGAGCAATCAGATGCCCTTGGGATCTACTAGCATGAGACAGGACATACGGAGATGTTACTGAGCCTGCTCGAGTAAATCGATGATGAACGGGATGACAGTGATACAGTGATACAGACAGTGAACACAGGAAATATTTTCTTTTTGGTGCTTTCTATTTAACAGTATCTTTTTATTTATTACATAGATTTCATTCATTTAATGTATTCTTGTGCTTAATTGTGCAATTATGAAAGGTATAATCTTAATTTCTCTATTTTCTTATATATTTTTTCTTTACATAAAGTCAATGGATTTTTGTACATTTATTTTCTATTCTGAAGAAACTGGTGTATTTTACAATGGGCTTTTACCTGGCTATAAGAAAAGATTAAATCATGCACTTTTCTTTATATGGATAGAGTTAAGAATTTTATGCTGATGAAGGCAGTAAGAAGTAACAGATTCAGAGTGATCTTTCTTATATGTAGTGTATAAAGATACACAGTAAAGGAATAACACATGTTCAAAGGTCATAGAACCTGAGAACAGATTTTAAGAACTGAGTTTACCAAGGATTTGTGCAGGTGTGGGGTGTATGTGAGGAGACCCTAAGACAGTGGTAGAGGGAAGCAGACAGTCTAGTGGAAAGTGTGATGGTAGACTTTGTATGCAAGCAAATTCTATCACTAACAGTAAACCTTGGTGACAAAAAAAAATGATAAAATCTATGTGGACTGCCTGAGAGTAAAGGGAAGAGATGTGAGCTATGTCAGAAGAATATTTTTTTGTGGAGGGATTATATTATACAATTTACACAATTGTATAACATAAACTCATCTGATGAACACACATACAAATGTCACAGATGTGTGATGCTACCTCCCCCATTTCATAATATTATAAGTCAACAATAAGTGAAAATATTAAAACTAGTTTTAAAATTACCTGCTTGGATTATTTTTTTGTTTCTATTAATTTCTGCTTAGATTTTATTATTTGTCTAATTGTACTAACTGTGGATTTCACTTGTTCTTTTTGTTTCTACATTGGATATAAGGTTAGACCTTTCTTCTTAATTTATATTGGCCTCAATTGCTATAAACTTCCCTCTTAACTTCCTTCTTACAACTGTTTCAAGAATCCTCTATTCTCAAGAAACACAAAAAGCAGGTACAAGCAATCAAAGTTCTTTCTCAAGGAGACCTGGAGAGGACCATATGGCTTTTTTTGAAAGACGATATCAGGAAAGGGTAGATAAAAATGGAAAAGACTGATAAGAAGAAAGGAAAAGCACTACTGCCGTGATCTACCAAAGTTTCCTGAAGACTGTTGGGGAAATTAAATCCACCATCCAAATATATTTCTTTTTGTTTATTTAAATGTAATAGTTTAGTTTTCTTAAATTATTTTTCAGGTACACGGGGCTCTCCCTGTGCTCAGCTGATCATGAGGCGCTGGGCAGGGAGGGTGGGTAATAGACCTGGCCCTCGATCCCAATAGAGCCTCACAAGAAGCCAGAAGAATCCCCACACTTTCAGCATCTGGACTCCACAGCTTGTCAGACCTTCACCCAAGAGAAAAGCCAATCTTTCCCCATTGTGGTTCATCAGTAAATGCACAAGAAAAAAGCCTAAAACTGAGAATATACCACACTCATGGCAGAGCCAGGCAAGCTACCTCTGTCGTATTTGATATGCCAAAAACCAGTAACAACTATAGACCTCATTCCTGTGAATTGAAGGAATGGTTTGAGGCTCTTCGTGTTCCTGTAGCAAGCAGATGCCCTTGGGCTACACTAGCTCAACAGGATGTATGGAGATGTTACTGGTGTCTGCTCAAGCAAATTGATGACAACGGGAAGACAAGCGAGTGATTCCCTCTTAATATTGCATTTGCTGTCTGCATAGGATTTATAGCATTCACCTGATTTATCCAGATTTGTCAATGTAAGGCAAACACCTTACCCATGCACTATTTCTCCTTCCTCTCATGTGCTTTTTGATTGTTGAGTTCAGATCTATTTACCTTTAGGTTGGTTATTGATACTCTGAAGTTAATTAATATCATTTTAATTTTTGTTTCATGACTGTTTCTAATCTGGTATTTTGAGAAGCCCTCCTTAATGGTGATCTGGTGGCTTGGGGGTCCCTCCTAGTGATTGTTGAGCAGGCAGCCTGCAGATAAAAGACTTCTTAGGTTATGCTGTGACTGAAAATACACAGGCTAATCTGGCGGTGTTTAGAGACCTTTGAAACTGCACCCAGAAAAGCTCAGGACCAAGTGGTGTCCAGTGCCTAAATTTAAGGCCTTATAATATCTCTTACTCTTGTCATATAGCTCAAGACCTTTTTAAAACAATTTCGTATGTATTTCTATGACTTTCTATCAGTCTTTTTTAATTAGATTGTTTCCCCTGGCTATTCTCTCATTTTCCTCCATTTTAGTTCTATGTTTCTCTGATAAAGCTTTTAGCTAGATTACCATAGGATGATTGTTCATCATTCTGTATCAAAGGTGCAGAATTTGTCCTTGCTGTATAAGGGTATTAGCTCATTATTTTAGATGAAATCAATTTTTTTTTCTTTCTCTTTTTGCCTCTGGGGGCCCCTGTGTTCAGCCTGGCACAGGGAAGACTAGAAGCATCTCTGTCACTTATTGGTCTCTTTCAAGATTTATGTATAGGTCTCTGGATCATGGTCAGTGAATGAAATTACTTTGGCCCCTGAAGCAGCTCATGGATGCGACCACTGGGTGTTTGGAAGAACAGAGGGGTAGAACAGGGAGAGAGGGAGTAGAACAGGGGTAGAACAGAGAGAGGGAAGAACAGAAGGGGTTGTGGAGAGGGGAGGGAACGAGGGGGGCCTATCCCCAACTCTGAAGAAGCTTGGAGAATTCAGTCACAGAAACCCACATACCTGAGTTTTTCAATGGATTCACTAATGGGTGGCACTCATCCAGCAGTTGAGTGCCAGCATGCTGCCTTGAGCATGGCGCAATTGTTTAGTGTGGGGTTTGTTGGCTGCTGAGGCTGTGGTGGGATGGGCCTTCCCCAACCCCCCCCCCATCCTGGGGCCCCTGTGTTCAGCCTGGCGCCTGGAGGACAGACTGCATTGCTGCTGACTAAATCAATTCTGCGTTATTCTTCCTCCATTTTGAAGTGTTGTTATTCTTAGTTTTGTTGATGAGAAACACTTCACTTAACATTTTTTTCTTTTATGGAAATTATCTTTTCAGCATTTCTTATAGTGTAGGTCTAGTACTGTTAAACTCTATCAGGTTTTATTGATCTGTAAAACCCTTATTTTTCTATCATACTTGAATGGTAATTTTTTCAGGGTATACTCTTGACTGGAAGTTTTAGTGTTTTAGAATATTAATTATGCACCCCACCCTTTCTGAGTTCTGAATTTTCTGCTTCAAAATACAATGTACCTTTAAATAAGCTTTGAGTATTATATATTTTCCCTTAGCAACCTTTAGTATTTTATCATTAACTTTTGACAATTTAACGGTGGTATACTTCAAAGTAAATAATTTATGTTTATAAATTTAGTGTTTTATCAGATCTTAGTACATCTATATCTCTTTCTTTCATAGTTATAAATTCTAAACTTGTTTTTAATTGACTCTCTTTTTGTCTCTCTCCTCACTTCTATTACATCCATTACCTTTATGTTTATTCTATTAATGAAGTCTGATGGTTTTGTGAAGAATTTCTTCATTTTTCTTAGTTTTATTTCTCTCTCCTCTTCAATTTAAAAAATTACTAAAATTTTATATTTAATTTCACTTTCTTTTCCATTTGTGATGTTGAACCTGCTTGTTATTCTTTTATGAATATTTTTATTTCATTTTAAAATTTTTCATGCCACTATTTATTGTAATGTTTAACGTAAGGTTTAATATATTTAGTAAAGAATTTCTCTGCTCCTACATTGACTTTTTTACTTCAGTAATATTTTGTTTTACATTAGTATGCATTTGACATATCTCATCACTTTTCTTCATTAGTAGTTATTTTAAGTTGTCCATTAGACTCCTTATTTCTGGGTCATTAAGACTGCTTTACTGGGAATTTTCTCTTTCTTTCATCATGTCATAGGATTTAGCCTATATTTAGCCAAATGATACAGGATTTGCCATTTAGCTTGCTTTTCTAGGAAGCAGTATAGTGACTATGGTTTTGGCAATCATCTGCTTTTTGGGATCTTAGTAGTGTTGGGAAAGAGAGTATTATCTACAGGGAGTTTGTTTGGTCACGCTCTTGTTGAGGAACGGTAGCAGTGTATAAAAAATGTTAACTGACCCCTTCTCTTTTGGGATCAAGTTCATTTTCTGTCTGAACTCAATATCTGTGCTCCTGACCCCTCCTCAGACAGGCACAGGCTACTGGCTGCCATAGTGTATACTCCAATGAGTGGATGGAGAAGGGGTTTAGCCTAACTCACTGTGCTTTCCCGGAACTGTCTGGTTTCAGAACTCAACTCCAGAGACAGAATCTGCTGCTCTTCTGTGAAGGAATTTCTTAGAGCTCTGTGAAGGAGCTCTTGTAAGGGAGCTTCTTAGAGTCTAGAATGTTCCCCAGTCCTGGTCTGGTCCTTGTTTGGCCTGAATTTCACACTGCAGTGGGAAGCTGGACTAGGCTACATGGCAACTGTTTTTTACTATTTTGCAGCCTGGGGGCAGGCAAGGTTATTTAAACAAAACAAAACAGATTCTTTAAATCACCTTTGGGAAGGTTATAGCACCTGACTTAAGTCTTACTGAAGAGCTCATGGGTACCGGCACTCCTCTCCGTGCTCCTGCTTGGTCTGCAATTTTGCCACTATCATGGCTCTGTGATGTGTCTGCTCAGTACTCCTGATCTCCTAATCAACCCACATTAAAGGATTTGTCAAGCTTTAAAAATGCAGCTTGCTTTGAACAGATAAATGGCAGTTGATTAGGGTTATATGAATACACTGTTCTGGTTGTATTTCAACGGGTTCTTTCCTTGATTAACTATTTTATAATATTTGACAGGTGTGTTACACTATTTCCTCTTAAATATGAATATTGAAATATAAATTAGCAATGTTATAAGTCAACACTTAAAGGCTATTCTGTTAGAATGCTCTG
Organism: Cryptotis parvus; assembly: GCA_021461705.1. NCBI lineage: Eukaryota > Metazoa > Chordata > Mammalia > Eulipotyphla > Soricidae > Cryptotis > Cryptotis parvus. Next base: position 97,243 of record JAJIBD010025115.1, read on the forward strand.
TCTGTGATAATACAATAGCATATATTGGGTGACTTTTTAATAACAGAATATTTACTCATGAAGGCTGGAAAGTTCAGGATCCCAGTGCTAACCAACTTGATTCTGAGAAGAACTCTTTTCCTGGCTTGTAGAAGTCTGCCTTCTCCTGTGGACTTACATTTTGGAAAGAGGGAAAGTTCCAGTTTATTCCTCTTCTAAAGGCTCAGGCACTACCAGTTTCCAGAGTCACTAGATGACCTATTCAATGTCTATGACCTT